>SZWC01004548.1:128240-145286 GCA_023375785.1 Penium margaritaceum | reverse complement strand
AGACGACGCAACCACACACTCTCACACGCGCCTGAGCCAAGAGCAACGTACTTTGCCTCTGCAGTGCTGCGTGCAACGCATCCCTGCTTGCCATTGCGCCACGACACACATGTGTTGCCAATCAGAAAGATCTAGCCTGTGCGACTCTTACCGTCCGGAGTGCCGGCCCAGTCACTATCGGTGTAGCCCACCGCGACAACAGACGACTGACGGCGGAACATGAGACCTCGCCGAGGAGTCGAGACAACATAGCGCAGTACTCGGATCGCGGTCTCGTAGTGAAGGTGATGCGACTCCTGAGAGAACTGGGCCAGGAGGCTAACGGTGAACGCGATGTCTGGGCGCGTCGTCATTTCCAGGAACATCAGTGATCCGATGACTCGCAGGTATGTGGTCACGTCAAGTGGCTCCCCTCACAACGGCTAGGTCAGGACTCTTCAGCTTCGCTTGGCCATCGGGTGACATGGGTGAGGATGCGCTTGGCACGAGTGGCAGATCCTCCGCAAAGCAGGTGGATAGTGTCTGCACATAGGCGACCTCGTGGATATGGAGGACGCCTTGAGAGCGATCATGCTCGAGCTCCATGCCCAGGAAGACTCTGGCAAACCTAAGGTCCTTCATCTGGTAGGCGGCATGCAACAGATCGTTGACACACTAGATGGAAGCCGTGTCTGGCGACGTAATGAGCAGATCGTCGATGTAAACCAGAACAGCGACGAAGGTCTGGCCTCGCGAACTGACAAACAATGCGGGGTCAGCGGTGCTGCGCTGGCGCCGGCCACAAAGGAGCGTACTGCTGATTTCTTGGTTCCAACACCGAGGTGACTGCTTCAGGCCATAAAGGGCCTTACGCAGTCGACAGACTCTCCTAGTGCCATCATCAAAGCCTGGGGACTTCACCATGTAGAGCTCCTCACCCTCGAGTGAACCATGGAGAAAAGCGTTGCTCACGTCCATCTGATGCAGCTCCCACCCGTGCTGGGCGACCAGACTGAAGAGTGCCCGGCTAGTGGAGAACCGGCCAATTGGGGCAAAGATCTGGTCGTTATCGACCCCAGGAACCTGGGCAAACCCCTTGGTTGTAAGGTGTGCCTTGTACTAGTCCAAGGACCCGTCGGGTTTCCACTTACGTCGAAAGACCCACTTGGCGCCGATAGCCTTCCGTCATGGGGGAAGGTCGACGAGGTCATACACGTGGTGCTGTCAAATAGCGGCGAGCTCATCGGCGCAGGCAGCGTCCCAGTGTGCGGCCTCAGGAGAGGCTCGTGCCTCGCGTAGGGTGTCTGGGTCCTCCGGGCGTGCTGTGGAGTGGACTGAGAGAGCGTGTGCAACTCGAGCCCCAGGTGGGATGCGCATGAGTGCAGCTGCGACAGCATACCGATGCTCATGATGAAGCATGACGTAGCCTTGTGCGGAGCCCGGGTGAAGGTCTGTAATGATGGCCAAGGTGGTCAGGCCGAGGGCCTTGGTGCTAGGATCCACACTCACGACCGTGGGAGCGGAGGAGACACGTGGAGCCACGGGAGGTCGAGGCGCCACAAAGCGTGGTGCGATGGTCACCGATGGTTTGGGTCGGAGGCTGCCGCCTGGGTCACGTGTGGAGCGTGGCAGGGCAGGTGACGGCACTGAGTCCGTCGGGCAGATGGAGGCGGACGGGGTTACAGGCCTAGAGGGGCCCATGGATCCAACCAGGGTTGTCGGCCCGTAGGGACGAGCGGACGCGACTAGGGCTGCTGGCCCGGAGGAACCAGCGGACGCGACTGGGACTGCTGGCCCGGAGGGACCAGCGGACGCGACTAGGGCTGCTAGCTCGGAGGGACCAATGGATGCGACTGGGACTGCTGGCCGGGAGGGATCAACGGACGCGACTGGGGCTGCTGGCCCCGAGGGACCAGTGGATGCGATTGGGACTGCTGGCCTGGAGGGACCAACGGACACGACTGGGGCTGCTGGCCCGGAGGGACCAGCGGACGCGACTGGGGCTGCTGGCCTGGAGGGACCAGCAGACGCGACAGGGATTGCCGGCTCGGAGGGACTAAGGGATGTGTCACCCAGAAGCGGCAGGTTAGAGGACGGACTCACCACTCCCCCACGCGACGGGATAGACACGGACGAGTTGGAGTGAATGAGGTCACAAGGAAACAGGTCCTCGAAGAAGAGGGCGTCTCGGGACTCAACGATGTAGTGCCGAGAGGGATCCTAGAAGCGCCAGACCTTGACGAGAGACACCAAGGAAGGTGTAGGGACGTCCGCGAGGGGCGAGCTTGCCGCCCTGCTGCGGGACGGGCAACCACACAATGACCACGCAGCCCCAGACGCGAGCCAGGCGGAGGTCAGCTCGCTGACCGCACCAATGCTGGTACGGTGTGGACTGGCGGGGAAGGGGACCGTGGGGAATCCGATTCCAGACCCAGGTCATGTATGCCATGGCTTCAAAATAGAAGCCCTCGGAGAGACCAAAATCCACCCGCATGGTGTGGACGACGTCGGCCATAGTACGGTTCCACCGTTTGGAGACACCGTTATGGGCGGGTGTGTAAGGCACGAACGTTTCATGGCGAATTCTGTGGGAGGTGAGAAAGGTCGCGGCCTCACCCAGGTACTCACCACCGCGATCGAAGCGAAAGCGGCGAAGAGAGCAGCTGCACTCGTGCTTCGCAAGGACAAGCCAGTCCTAGATGGCGTGGGCGACATCGCTCTTTCTGCTGAAGGCAGAAGACCCAGTGGTAGCGAGAAAAGTCGTCAGTGAGAGTGAGGACGTAGCTACCACGCTCGCTGACAGACTCGGTGGGGAGAGGACCCATGACGTCCGAGTGGACAAGGTCAAGGGGGGCAGATGCACGGGATGAAGACAAGGGATACGTGGACCGGTGCATCTTCCCTTGAGCGCAGTCAATGCACTCAGTTGGGCACGGGAGGGGAAAAGTCTCTGGGGCAAGGCCCTTGGCCGGCTGGGTGCGGAGCATGCTGTCTATGACGGCAGAGTGAACGTGGCAGAGGCGGCGGTGCAAGAGGCGAGTATGCTGAGGAGAAAGCGTACTGGTGACAAACACATGGCCTGTGGCGGCCGACGAGGAGGAGACGGAAGGAGAGGAGGAGAGGCGAGGGACATGCCACAGGTTGGCACGGGCGGTGGCATGCAGCAAAACAAGGCCAGACGGACGCAACGACACAGTGCCAACACCACGCAAGTGCACAACATCCATGCTCATGCGGTCAAGGGCAGTGACGGACACAAGGCTGAGCTCAAGACCAGGGACAAAGAGGACATCAGTTTGAAAGACGTCACCGGAGGAACCACGGAAACAAACGACGCCAACACCACGGACAAGCAACAGCTGGCCCGAGCCTGTCCGGACACCGGAAAAATCACCTACAGGACCGAGCATGCTAAAGGCCTCACGATAGGCCATCATGTGATGCGTGGCCCTGGAGTCGATGGTCCAGGTCTCAGCAGGGTCCTGGACCGGGGTCGTGAGTTCGCTAACAGTCACATGGCAACAAGCAAGGGACACGGACACGATGGAAGGAGGTGCGAATCGAGACTGCCAATCGTCAAGCCAAGCAACGTTTTTGTGGGAGGGGGTAGCGGAGACCATGAGAGACGACAAGACAGACAAGGAAACGGGGCACGACCGTAGCTCAGTCTCAGCCATGCAGGGCTGGGCAGGGGAGCAGGAAGTGATGCAACTCGCACTTCCCTGGGGAGGAGGGCGAGGCAGGCCGAGCCAGAGCGTGATGAACTGCTCCAGCTGGCACTCACGGGAGGATGGCTCGGGATTGTAGACGGAGTGTGGGGTGATGGCGCCGGAGCCCGGGTAGAAGGAGGACTGCGGTGCTGGTGTCGGCGGGACCGGCGAAGCAACCGGAGTGGTGGAGGCCCTGGACGAGGTGGAGGTGTCAGAGCCGGCGACAGTCACGGCGGCAGAGGCGAGACGGCGCTCGCGCTGGCGACGCATGGTGGCAATGGCGCGGGCCTCATCCGTCGGTAAAGGGCACGTGTACCACCCATGCCCGGGCTGGCCACAGTTGTGGCAGACCAAGCCGCTGGACCCGGTCGACGACTGCTGCTACTATTGTTGCTGACCTTTGCCTTTCTTGTTCCGACACTTCTTCTTCTCCGACGAGGATGAGGTAGCTGCGGCGGGGGAGGCGACGGCCACGGAGGCGATGACAGGGGAGGCGATAGCAGGGAAGGCGACGACCTCCGTGCGCTGGAGTCGGGACTCTAGAAGGGCTTCCTCAATGCGGAGGAAGAGCTTGTATGCCGAGGCATGAGGGTGCCCTGGGCCGCCATGGTGAAGACAACATCGTGAGGGTAGTGGAAGAAGACGTCCATATACGCTTTGGTGGCACCGTGCTTGATGGTGAGGAGCACGGCCAAAGGGGGTGGGGTATCGGTCCCGAGGCGACGAAGGATGTCCTCCGCCCGCTAACAGTAGGAAGTGATCGTCTCGGTCTCCCCCATGTGCAGGGAGTTGAACTCACGCAGCAAGCGGCTAGTCTCAGCGTCGTTGGAAAGGCGATGGGGACAAGTGAGAATGTGCCACGCGGCTGCGGGGTCTGGGGTGGCGCCAGCTGTGAAGTCGCCCAAGAAGGGCTCGAGGGCGAGGCGGGAAGCTGGAGGGGCGACAGGGACAAGAACCCGGATAGCACGACCAGTGTCATACAGCTGGTCGGCCAGGGTGGCATCATATGCAAGGTGTAGTATGCCCACAGGCCCTCACCCTGCACCCAGATGCGGAAGCTGAGCTCCCAGCTCCGAAACTGCTCGACGGCCTGAAGCGGTGGCGACGAAGTCTCAAAGTCCTTTGGGCCGACACCCAGAGTGGGGCCAAGGACGAAGGTCACTGTCTGCTGTTGACACAGAGTCTGCTGTTGTGCCAGGTATTGCGTGGCAGCAGACACAGATGGGCTGGCGTGCTCTGGAGGGGGGAAGGACGCAGGCACATTGGGGGCAGACTGGGAGACTAACGGTTGCAGTGCCCTGAGCTGTTGTGTCAGGGCGGCGAGCTGTTGCTGAAGAGCAACGAGGGGGTCAGGGTTGTTGCCAACGACGTCAGAGGGCTACTGGCGCCGCCGCTCCTCTTGCTGCTACTGCTACTGCTGCTTCCGCTCCTGCTACTGTTGTTGCTCTTGCTTCTCCTACTATTCCTGTTGCTCTTGCTGCTGCTGCTGCTGGTGCTGCTGCTACTAATCCTCTTGTGGCTACTGCAACCGCTACTACTGCAGCCGCTGTAAGAAAGGGGGGGTGGGTATCCTCCCAACAGAGGAGGACCCCTCCCCAGTGGGGCTACCAACCATTGTGTGATGCCCTTTGTTTTGTTTTTTTTCTGTGGGGTGCTGATGTTAGCAGTGACGTCTGCTGAGGGCAGTGGACATCCTGCCCACCCTTAGGATTACTTCCCCCTTCCCTTGACCCCTTCTTCGGTTTTTTTTTGGTGAGTTGATGAAGTCAGCAGTGACGTCAGCAGCGGGATGCTGACGTAAGTAGTGGTGGTTGTTGGGGCCACTTCAGCAGCTGCTATTGCTACTGCTGCTACTGCTGTTTGCTGCTATTGTGGCTGCTGTTGCAGTTGGTGCTGCTGCTGCTGCAACTGTTGCTACTGTTGTTGCTGCTGCCGCTACTGCTGCTGCGGTTGCTGCTGCCGCTGCGGCTGTAGTTGTAGCAACAGTTGCTGCTGCTACGGGCTGCTGCGGCTGTTGAGGCTGCTGTAGCAGCGGTAACAAAACAGGTGGGATGGGGGAAGTTTTTTTTGCTCCTTTTTTTTGTTCTTCCTCGTCTGTCAGAGCAGGCAGCTGCCCGCTGTCAGCTCCGAGTAGCGGGCTGCCGCTCGCTGGCAGGGAGCTGCTGCCCGATGGCAGTGGGCAACTGCTCGCCGGCAGCAGCGGGCTGCTGCTCGCTACTCGCTCGCTACAGGCAGCGAGCAGCAGCAGCAGTTGCAGGCAGCTGCTCGCTACAACTCCTGCTGCGGCTGGCTGCTGCTACGGCTTGCTGCTGCGGCTGTTGCAGCCTGCTGCTGCTGCTCCACGCTGCTGCAACTGCTCCTTTGCTGCTGCTGCTGCTTGCTGCTACTGCGTGCTGCTGCTGCTACAAGCTACTGCTGGTGCGAGATGCTACTGCGGGCTGCTGCTACTGCGGGCTGCTGCGAACTGCTACTTCTGCCTGCTGCTGCTGTTGCACGCAGCTGCTGTTGGCTGCTGCTGCCAGTGCTCGCTGCCGTTGCCTATGGCTGCCGCTGTTGCAAGCTGCTACTGCTGTGTGCTGGTACAAGTAACTGCACCTGGGTGACGTTGCCGCGTGCATCGTTGCCCTCAGGTGTTGGACGCGGCCTGCCACTCTCCTTCTCGTGTCACGTGTGGGGGTCAGTGCTGCCGAAAAAACTTTCGCAACATTTCCCCTGGCCGAGTGGGCGTGGGAAAAAATCTGAAGGCGCAACCAGGCGGGTCAATGCTGCCGCAAAACATCCGGCAGCATTTCCCCTGCAGTAGCGCGTATGGGGGGTCTGCCGGCGTTGTCTGGCACCTGTACACCAGTCTTTTGCTACTGCTGCTTCACTCTAGCTCTGACACCAAGCTAGAAACCTAGGCAGCAGGTTGGGGCAGAATGCGTTGTCGATGCAGCGTGCGGGCTTCCATGCTCGTTGCTTAAGTCTGCTGCCTCCTCAGTCTGCTGCTCTAGAGACTAAGTCTGGAAGCTTTGGGTTTGTTACTAAGAAGTGCGCGCGCTAGTGTTAGCGCCAGAAAGCAGCTGAAAACTGAAAGTAACTGATTCACAATGAAGAATGAGCAACAATGGGAGACCCCTCCAAGTTCTAGCTCTCCCCCACTAGTGTAGAGCTTGTTACTCAGCTAACCAGCCAATCAGAAAATAGTGCTAGACCTGTTTTCTGGCAGTCAGGGTTTTCTTGGTGAGCCCTGCCAGACGCCCGACAGCCCGAAACCCGGGCGTCGTCCGTTTTGCCTTAAAACTGGACCATACAATGTTATCGATCCTGCAAATGTAGTCGTGCGGCCAGAATCAGCTAGAAAAATAGGTACAAGAAGTTATGGCTGCAAAAACCCAGGCAGTGCCTATGACAGTCAACGATGCGAAACAGGACCATACAACAGGAAACATGGACCCTAGGCATCGCATGATGCTGCAGACGCAAATTCCACAGCCAAACACAGCGCTAGGTGCATGCAGAAAACATCTGTAGTGGCAGTGACCGCCGGCGGCCCGACCACCGAGGAGGCCTGTGCATAGAGCTGAGCGCATCGCCAAAGGAGGAGGCTCCGGCGACGGATGAATGGGCCTCAGCGTTCGTCGGCTCCACCGAGAGACACTCTAGCGGCGTCAAGTCTCGCCGTCAGTCATCTACACGCCGTCAGTCATCTACACGCCGATGTACACAAACCGGGAGGACACAATAGAGTACAATGAGAGATGCACGAAAACCAACAATGGTTGCTGTGTGTGTCGAGCTTGCAAGGTGGCGAGTATTTGTGTAGGTAGCCATAGTTGCTAGGCTAGGCACGTAGGCAAGCATAAGGGCGACACCATGGATCGGGTGGGGCAAGCTCACTTTATGTAAGAGAGGGTAAAAGCATTCAATGAGTGAGTAAGGAGTGAGCGAAGTGGTAAACACTGATTGACCGGGCCACCCACGCGAGTCTCTCGACGTGGGGCCCGGACGCCACCCAGGGATCAAACCCGGCCCTGGAGCGATCGTGCTCCAGGCAGTTTCTCACACGCCAGTATAAACCGGACGTGTGGTTCGGAGGGATCAGCAACCTAGTGCACTAAGCTGAAAGCATGCAAAAGTGTGAGAAACCATCCACATTATGAACGTACGTGGTGCATGCACTCCAACAAGCGTGTGCCCCATCCTAGATTGCCACTGTATGAAAAATCACTACAATTTGGTTCTCAATAGGTTTGGTTTTGGTGCTGTAACCACCACTTGATGACTTGATGGTATTGCAATCATTGTGTGCTCCATGTTGCATCACAGCTTTGCACCAGAGAGCGATAGTCCAGATTAGTCACCTGCAGTGATGAAGTGTGTGTGTGTGTGTGTGTGAGTGTATGTGTGTGTGTGTATGCGCGTAGAGTCAAGAGGTCACTTGCGTGTGTCATCACAACCATAATCAGCACTCCCCCATGACCCACAGACGAACAGTCCCCACACACATAAGACAAGCGGCACATCACAAGACGACAAGATGTGCAGATCAACCAGGGGCATCACGAGAGCACAGCAGGGCAATAGCATGCATACCTGCTGTGGAGATGCCACTGCTGAGAGCTTTGGTGAGAAAGTCTTCTCGTTGCTGACGAGTGTTCACCCAGACAACTTGAACTTCCCCAGTAGTAATGTGCTCACGCACAAAGTGATGCTCAATGTTGATGTTCTTTGTGCGAGAATGACGCATGCCATTGTGCTCGGCAATTGCCTTTGCACTTTGGTTTTCACAACGCAAAGTGATGCATCAAATGGGAACACGCAACTGTTGCAGTAGGCGGGACAACCATACACTCTCACACATACCTGCGCCAAATGCCACATACTCTGCCTCATTGGAGCTCAGAGCAACACAACCCTGTTTTACACTCTTCCAAGAGCCAGTAGATCCACCGACAAGAATGATGTAACAAGTATGGCTACGAGCGTATGTGTCGTGCGTCGAGTCACTGTCTGTGTATCCGTCCACAACCACAGAGGGCTAAGCACGGTAAAACAATCCCACACGTGCAGTGGATAACGCATATTGGACAACATGCAATACTGCCTCGAGATTTTTCTGACAGGGCTGTTGGGAGAACTGGGCAAGGAAGTTGACCGAGAATGCCACGCCCGCCCGAGTGGTCGTGGTAAGGCACATAAGGGAGCCGACCACACTGAGGTAGTCGTTGACATTAACAATCTCCCCCAGCTGTGCTGAGTCGAGTGAATTCAGCAGGCGCTGCCTTGGTGGAGTCATTGGTATGGATGCGGAGGGGATGTCAGTAAGTGGGGAGGCAAAGCCCTCTCCCAGTGTGCAAATGTATGCAGCCTGGTGTACGTGTAGAGTGCAACGGTGGCGGTCACGCTCAAGCTCCATCCCAAGGAACACTCGTGTAGGACCTAGGTCCTTCATCTTGTATGCAGACTACAATAGGTTCTTCACCTACTGGACAACTGCTGGACTGGGGGAGGCAATGAGCACGTCGTCCACGTAGACGAGAATGGCCACAAATGGCTATGATGGAGCACTGAAGAAGAGCGCCGGGTCAACCGTGCTGCGACGGTAGCCTCCCCGCTCAAGAGTGGAGGAGATCTCCAACAGCGCGGTGACTGCTTTAGCCCATAAAGGTCCTTCCGCAGACGCCAGACCTTGTTTATGCCATCGGTGAACCCAGGTGGCTGGACCATGTAAATCTCCTCATCAACCTTCCCATGAATGAAGGCGTTGTTGACGCCCATCTGTTCCAGTTCCCAGTTGTGCTGGGCAGCAAGGCTCATCAGCGCTCGGGCAGTGGTGTACCTCCCGACTGGCGCGAAGGTCTCATCAAAGTCAATCCCAGGAATTTGGGAGAAACCCTTAGACATGAGGTGAGCCTTGTACCGGTCAACTCTTCCGTCGGGCTTCAGCTTGCGTCGTAGTACCCACCGAGTAGAGACTGCCATACGGCCTGCAGGGAGATCCACGGGCTCAAAGACACCGTGCTCCTGGAGGGCCATCAGTTCCTCCTGCATGACCTTCTCCTAGAGGTCAACATCAGCTGCTTCACGAGCCTGCCGGACAGTGGTAGACTCTAGAGGGAGAGTAGGAAGGCCAGAGGCAGCAAAACATGCAGCAACATAGGCAGCGACGGAAGACTCAAGAGCACTATGGAACTCATAGGCTACAAGAGAGTAGCCGACTGTGTTGGGATGCACGAAGCTCACGGACAGGCCAAGTGCATCTAGGCCAGTGGGGCGAACTGAGGTCCCACCCTTAGAGGACAATGCGCTGGAGCAAGTGACCCACTGTGAGGGCTGAGAGGCTTTGGATGGGCCAACTGAGACAGACTCAGTAGATGGCACGAAGGGACGTGAACGTCATGAGAGGAATAAGAGGATTGTGAGGACTGAAGAGCACGCAGTCTCTCCCCACGTGTGTAGGGCTCAGGGTCAGGAGGAGGGACCTGAGGTGCTTCATTGCCAGTGATGTCAATCACAGGAGGTGATTTCTGAGATGACTCAGGGGATGAGTTGGGAGTGGAACGGACCGGGGATTTTGTGTGAGTGGATTCCGAGTCTGAGGACTCGGGACTGCCAGAGGATGGTTGGGACAACGCGATATCCGAGGAGGGCAGTGAGGCATGTGACTCAGACGAGGTGTGAGAGGACGAGGACTCTACAGAGGAGTCCTCATCCTCGTTGTCAGTGTGAGACACATGCGGGAAAACAGGGGACGCTGAGGGGGTAGAACAAGAAGAAGGCACTGAAAGACCGGAGGCAAGACTAGACACACCCCTACCAAGCTGACAAAGCGAGGAGAGAGAGGAGGGAGGAGGGACATGGGACAAGTCACGAGGGAAGACATACTCAAAGAACAAGGCGTTGCGAGACTCAATGATACGGGAGTGGTCAGAGTCCCAGAAGCGCCAAGCTTTAGTCATTGTTGAGACACCGAGAAAGGTGTAGAGGCGGGCGCGAGGGCCAAGCTTGCCGTCGCAAAAGTCCTCAGGTAGCCAGACGGCAGCAACGCAACCCCAAACGCGGGTGAGACGAAGGTCAGCACGACGACCGTACCATTGTTCAGAGGGAGTGACATGGTGAGGGAGGGGACTGTGAGGAACATGGTTCCACACCCAGGTCATGTAGGACATGGCCTTGAAAGAAAAGACGGGGGAAAGGGATGAAGAACTGAGGAGAGTGTGGACACCGTCAGCAAGAGTACGTTTCCAGCGCTCAGAGACGCCATTATGCTAGGGTGTGTAAGGGGTGGAAGGCTCCAAACACACCCTACAAGAGGTCAAGAAACAGGCCGTAGGATCCATGAATTCCCCCCCACGGTCACAGCGAAAGACTTTCAAGCGACGTCCACAGGCCAGTTCGGCCTGTCGGAGCCAAGATTCGAGAGTGGGACAGGCATCACTCTTTTGCCGAAGGGCGAAGACCCAGGGCATGCGAGAGAGATCATAAGTGAGACAGAGGACATAGCAACCAACCCCCCCGAGAGTATCATGGGCGAGGGGGCCCATGACGTCGGCATGTAAGTGATCAAGGGGGTGAGATGTGTGGGACTCAGACGTGGAAAACGGGGACCGGTGCATCTTGCCTTGAGCTCTGTCAAGACAGTCAATGGGACAAGGGGCAGGGAGGGTGTCGGCGTCGAGGCCATGAGCGGGTTGGTCCCTGAGCAAGATGTCAATAGCAGCGGTGTGAATGTGGCAGACACGGCAATGGAGCAGCTGTACATGCGCAGGAGAGAGAGAGCGTGCAACATGAACAAGGGCGACAATAGCGGGATGAGGCGCAAATGAGGGCACGCGGTACAAGCAATCACTATGCGTGCCACGCAGCAGGACACAGCTAGTGGTGTGATGCAACATAGAAGCAATGCCGCGGCTGGAAGAGAATTCCATTCCCTGGTCGTCGACAGTCCTAACAAAGAGCAGACCGAGCTCAAGAGCGGGCACATGCAAAAAATCTGGCGGGAAGAGCTTCCCCCCAAGGCCAACAAAGCGGACAACTACAACACCCTGGATAGGCAAGTGCTGACCAGAGCAGGTACAGACAAAGCGCACAGAGCCGAACGGGCCTAGAGAGATGAACGAGGACCGGCAGGACGTCATGTGGTAGGTGGCTCCTGAATCAAGGATCCAGAAGCCACTGGACACACGGACAGAAACAGGATCACGGCTGACAGCGGCAATGGCAGAACGAGGAGGGAGGCGCTGACCACAGGTTGCGAGGCAACGAGGTAAGATGTATGACTGCCACTACTCAATCGAAGGAACATCAGCGGGGGAACATCCCTGAACATGACCGGACGACGCACCATGGAGCGACTCATCAACAGAACACGCAAGCATCCCCGCACCCGAACGCATACTCTCACCTCCCTGATCACGGAGGTGGCGATGATGGAAGGCATGGGAGAGAGCAGAGTCCAGCTGGCGCTCATCGTCAGACGGTCCAGTGATGATGAAACCAGGGGAGGGACGCTGAAAAGGGGTGGCGGAGGATGTCCACGGAGGGGGCGTGTAGAAGCCGGAGGGAGGACCAAAGTAGACAGGGCCCCCGAACTCAGATGGCGAACCCCAGGGAGGGGGTGGAGTGAGGGCGGTGCTGTAGGCATGTGGTGGTGAAGGAGGAGTGCTGCGGCCAGAAGGAGCAGTGGAAGTGGAGGAGCGAGAGGATCCACCCCCTGAACCTGACGAGCGTGCCCAGTGGGCACGCATGGCTGAGGCAAGTCGGGCATCATCGGGAGGAGCTGGAAACTTGGGAGCCGTGTGGCCGGCAGCACCGCAGTTGCAGCATGTGACGGAGCTGGATGAGGAAGATGAGGAAGGAGTGGTGTCAGAGCCACGGCCTTTGCCACCCCCCGTTGCCCCTCGCCCCCAGAAGAACCTCCACGGCCTTTGCCCTTACCACGGCCAGCACCCTGACCAGCCCCTTGGGAAGCAAGAGAGGTCACAGTCGGGATGGTGGATGTGGTGGAGGAAGAGGCGGAGGCAGTGGAGGATGATGAGGAGGGTAGCATGATAGTAGCTACTACAAAGACGGTGCGATGGATGCACTTGTTCTGTAGGAAACTCCACCAGTCAGTCAGACGCTGGGAGGTGAAATCCCACAAGGCGCCGATGCAAGGGGGTGCATCTGTAGGGACGGGGATGGCCGCCAAGCATTAAAGCTCAGTGGCCTTGACCTCCTTGAAGATGTCACTGAGCTCTGGGATGAGGCCGTTGACGATGCAGAGGAGAGCAGGGAGCTTTCCAAGGGCCGCTTTACCAAGGTCACGTAAAAAGTGCAGACTGCGAGCCTAGTAGGCATCAGCAGTCTCATCAGCACACATGGAGAGCATGTTGAATTGGACAGTGAGGACACTCTGGGCTGCATGCCCAGTCACTGTCGTGCGGCGCTTGATCAATGCGGAAGCGCCGACAGGGTTAGTGGGTGTGCGACGTGCAGTGTCGGCATTGTACAACCTGATCTCATCAGTGAGACTATTGAGTCTAGCCTGGATGAGTGCTCGAACTGCGTGAGCCAACTCAGCGACAACGGGCACAAACAGGGGGTCAGAAGATGCGTTGGTTTCATGGTAGTATTCCCACAGTTGCTCCCCCTGGGCCCAAGCACTGAATGGACTTTCCAAGAATGGAAGGTGAGGTTGGAAGTGAAATGAGGTGGAGCAGAGTCAAAGTCTGGTTTGTGTTGTACTAATGGTACGAGTAATTTTGCGGTAGCAGCACCGGCGGCGCCCCTGACTGCAAGTGGGTCAGAGGATGAGGAGCCAACGGCTTTAGGTGCTGAAGTGGGTGATGTGGAGAATGCAGCAGCGATGCTTGTGGCAGTGGTCACAGAGGGTGTGCCGAGTAGTGTGGGCTAGAAGTGGTTGATGACAAGGTCTGCAATGTGATTTTCAAATGTGTCCTGGTCTGCTTGCTTTGTGCGCAGGCTTTCTTCGACAGTGCGCTGGGCGGTGAGTGCAACCTGTAGTGAAGTGCGCTCACGCTACTGCTCAGCCTGCAGCGCGGCGTATTGGTCATCGTCAACTGGCATGACGCCAAGGACTTGACTCTGCCGATTCTTTTTCGGCAGAGTTTCCCTTGCCCCAGTGGGCATGGGAAATGTGTGAGATGTGCATCGGGGACTGCTGCAAGGCCAGAACCTGGACGCACAAACATTCCAACGTAGGAGAATCAGGGAACAAGAAGAGACTGAGCTCACTAAGCACAGCGACACAGAGAGAACAGTGGTGGAAGAGCTGCTACAGCTGATGAGGCTACAACTGCAACTGTGGCTGATGCTGAGACAATGAAGTAGGCCACCCCCGTCAACGCTATGGCTGACAGGGCGGAGATTGCGGCAGTAGTCTAGACGAGCAGCTGAATGTGACGTGTTGCCAAGGAGGAGGTGGAGGACAGTATTGATGCCTAAACTGTGGATGTATGAATGGAGTCTACAGCACGAGAGAGCACTGTTGCAGCTACAACTGCCACAGAAGCGATTGCGCCTGCTGCGGCCGCAACCTGGGTGACGACGTTGACAGCGGCGGCTGCCAAGGGATTGTGATCAACTGCTGCTACTGTGTATGTGTCAATGGCCCTGCCAGCTGCGGTGCTGGCTGGTGCGCATGCAGCACGTGCAGTGGCAGCAAAGGTGGAAGCTACAGCAGCACTGGAGACAAGAGCAGCCTGCGGAGCGGTCAGATTATCAGGAAATGGAGTGGAAACTGACTCTGCAGCCGATCTAGCAGGAGATGCAGCCCGATGAGGAGCAGACGCGCCAGGTGCTGTTGCCGCAAGAGATGGTGCTGCTCCACGAGGGGTAGCGCGACGACTCTGCCGACGAGTCCTATGAGCAACGGGTGGGCTTACCGGTGACCAGAGAGGTCGGCGTTCACACGGTAGTGCCATGGCCGGTTCGTTCTATGCCGTTGGAGAGTCGTCGGCGGCGGATTGACAGTGGGCCGCATAGACTCGGGCGACCTCCCTCTCATAGTAGTCAGCCGGATCGTAGTCCTCACCGGGGTAATATCCTGGATTGCTGCAGCAAACCCTCGACCACACCTCCCTCTCCACCCTCTCCTTGTATTATGCTATCTCGTCGTCGATGCGGCCACGCTCACGTGCGGCCGTGGGTGACGTAGGGATGGGCTCTGTTTTCGGAGGGGAAGCCAGGGCACCGGATGCTCAGCTGCTGGGCAGGCAGCCTGTGACAATGGGAGTGCACCAAGGATGTAAAACTGCTGCTGCTTCTCACATCCAAGAGAGGACTGTGCAATGCGTGGGCATGAGAGGGCTGAGACACGGCAGCCAGCAAAGAGGATGTGAAAAACTAGGTAACGAGTACAACCCAGGGCAGCTACAAGAGTGCAGGTGCAGTTGCTGAGAAGAAGGAGCAGGTGAGGTCCTCATGGTATGCTCAACGAGTGCACGGAGGCCAATGGGTGCCGGGAAGAGATGAAGATGAAAAGAAATGGAGTCGGAGGTAGGGGGGGCGTCAGCGGAGAGGTGCTGATGCCGTAGGTACTGCAATGGGAGCACAGCATCAGTCTCCAACGTAGACCGAGAGTGCGGCATAGTGTGGCTGGGAGCACGGGTGCTGGTGCCTGGGAACGGAAGGCGAAAGCAAAGACCACAGCGTGGTCAATGTGTGTGCAGAGGCCGAAGAGAGGCCGAGCCTACGACTACAACGTGCACGGGTTTGACACACCACGGGAGTCGTGGGTGCGAGCTGTGCACTTGAGAGAAGACATGCGCATGCGACCGCTGAGGGACAAGAGCTGCGTGCGTAGCCACAATGAGGTCTACATGCGTGAGAGGGCCGAAGAAGGACCAAGGTGACGACGGATGTTTGAGAGGTAGTGCCGTTACACGCAATGAGCTTGTGCGGGATCACCCACAACGTGGGAGTGGCCCGATGAGGTCTCAGGACTGTCGCGAGGAGGAAAGCTCCCTCCTGCTCTGATACCAGTAGGTAGCCATAGTTGCTAGGCCAGGCACGTAGGCAAGCATAAGGGTGACACCATGGATCAGGTGGGACAAGCTCACTTTACGTAAGAGAGGGCGAAATCATTCAACGAGTGAGTAAGTAAGGAGCGAGCAAAGTGGTAAACACCGGTTGACTGGGCCACCCACGTGAGTCTCTCGACGTGGGGCCCGGATGCCACCCAGGGATCAAACCCTGCCCTGGAGCGAGCGTGCTCCAGGCGGTTTCTCACACGCCGGTACAAACCGGACGTGTGGTCCCGAGGGATGAGCTACCCGGTTCACTAAGCTGAAAGCATGCAAAAGGGTGAGAAACCACCCACATCACGAACGTACATGGTGCATGCACCCCAACAAGGGTGTGCCCCATCCTAGAATGCCACAGTATGAAAAGTCACTACAATTTGGCTCTCCATAGGCTTGGTTTTGGTGCTGTGACCACCACTTGTTGACTTGATGGTATTGCAATCACTGTGTGTTTCATGTTGCGTCACAGATTTGTACTAGAGAGCGTTAGTCCAGATAAGTCACCTGAAGTAATGAAGTGTGTGTGTGTGTGTATGTGTGTGTGTGTGTGTGTGTGTGTGTGTGTGTGTGTGTGTGTGTGTGTGTGTGCACATGCGCGGAGAGTCAAGAGGTCACTTGCGTGTGTTGTCACAGCCATAACCATTAGTTTGTTGGCTGGTCCCCACTCCCTACTGGTGTCAAAGCAGGAGGGATCCCCCTCCGTTCCATCGATCCATGGTTCCTTGTGATGCGGCACACGCGACATCCACAGTTGCATGAGTGCATCCGTGACTCTCGTGTTCGCCTTTGCGGCAACTTTGTCGCCACACAGCCCGGCTGTCTCTCAGCCCTACTGACCTAGAATCTTTGGCACCGCAGCTTCTCCACTTTGCAGTTCTGGAGCTTCACGTGCCACGGCACTCTTGACTCTTGCCTGCCATTCCCAAGCAGCTCTGCAGCCACGCAGATCCATGGTCCTGCTACTCTACATCATTGTGATGCCGACTCCCTCTAGACCCGGCTGTCCGCACCGTAGCAGCACCATTGTACAACAGACCCGCATTTTGTGCCTCTGTAGTACTGCAACTCCTATGCCCTCTGGCCACAGCTTATTGCCTCTCAGCAGTCCCACGGCCCCGCAGATCGTGAGCTCCAAGTGACACTCCTACTCCTCTTAGGTCCGGTATACTGCTCTCCACCAGCACCACAGCATTGCAGACCCGCAGCTTTGTGGCTGTGCACCATTGCTACAGTGAATCACTCTGACCACCACTCACTGTCTCTCAGCGTATCCTAACAGAAGCAACAGCAGCAGCTACTTCTACGGCTTCAGCTGCCACCCTGGCTTCGCCACCGAACACGGAGACTGC
>SZWC01004548.1:108234-118594 GCA_023375785.1 Penium margaritaceum | reverse complement strand
AAGGCAGTTTCAGCTCGTTGGGTACTTTGGCGCAAGCTGAAGCCTGATGGTACGATTAACAGGTACAAGGCACGACTCACTGCCAAGGGATTCTCCCAAGTTCTTGGTGTCGAATTTGATGAGAAGTTTGCCCCTCTGGGATGCTACACCACTGCTCAAGCTCTTTTGAGCCTTGTCACCCAGCATGACTTGGAATTGGAGCAGATGGACATCAACAATGCATTCTTGCAGAGACGCCTTGACGAGGAGATCTACATGGTATAGCCCCCAGGCTTCACGGATGGCACGAACAAGGTCTTGCCGCTGCGTAAAGCCCTCTACGGGCTCAAGCAGTCCCCTCGCTGCTAGAACTTGCAGATCTCGGCCACCCTTGAGAAGGGTGGCTACCGTCATAGCATTGTCAACCTTGCACTCTTTCTTAGTGCACCCTCAAAGTCCCTCGTGGCTATCTTGGATGACGTGGATGATCTCCTCATTGCGTCACTTAGCTCCACCACTGTGAAGTCAGTCAAAACCCTGTTGTAGTCCACCTACAAGATGGACATGGGTCCAGCTCGGGTGTTTCTGGGCATGGAGCTTGAACGTGACCGTCGGAGCCGGACACTACACGTACACCAGGCCGCCTTCATTTGCAGCCTGGGGGAGCGCTTCTCCTCCATGCTTGCTAACACTCCCACTGCGTTGACACCTATGACGCCAATTGGACAACGCTTGTTGAAGTTTCTCGACGTGACTCAGCTGGGGGAGACTATCGAGGTCACCGATTACCTCAGCGTGATCAGATCTCTGATGTACCTAGCCACTACCTCCCGAGCGGACGTGGCCTTCATGTTCAACTTCCTTGCTTAGTTCTCCTAGTAGCCCCGTCAGAGGCATCTCAAGGCTGCACTGCGTGTCATTCTCTACGCACTGTCCACTACGCGTGTAGGACTGTGCTACAGGTCACAGCCTTTAGTGGTGGTAGATGGATACACTGACAGTGACTAGGCTCATGATGCAGACGCACGTAGCCGCACCGGCTACATCTTTCTCGTGGGTGGGACCACTATCTCATAGAAAAGCGGTAAGCAGGGTCGTGTTGCGCGCAGCTCCAGTGAGGCTGAGTATGTCACCCTTGGCGCAGGTACGTGTGAGAGTGTCAGGATTTCTCACTTGCTTCAGCAGCTTTGCGTACCCATCTGCTGTATCACATTGTACTACAACAATCAAAGCACCAAGACGATTGCTGAACATGATGGCATGCATCATTCATGCACAAAGCACATCAACATTGAGCATCACTTTGTACGTGAATACATTGCAAAGATGTTCAGCTCATTTGGGTCGACACGCGTCAGCAGCGTGCAGAATTTCTTACCAAAGCTCTCAGCACTAGAATGTTCAAGGCAGTTGTGCATCCATCTAGCTTGTTTCATGCGCGCGATGCTCCTGGCTGAATTGACACTCTCTTGTCCATCTCTCGTACTGTGCTTGTTATTGTGGTGTGTGGGCTGTTTGTCTGTGGATCATGGGGGAGTGTTTGTTTGTCTGTCAGACACGTAAGTGACCTCTTGACTCCTTCCATTCACACACACACACACACACTCACACACACACACACACACACACACACACACATACACACACACACACACACTCACACACACACACACACTCACACACACACACACACTCACACACACACACACACTCACACACACACACACACTCACACACACACACACACTCACACACACACACACACTCACACACACACACACACTCACACACACACACACACTCACACACACACACACACTCACACACACACACACACTCACACACACACACACACTCACACACACACACACACTCACACACACACACACACTCACACACACACACACACTCACACACACACACACACTCACACACACACACACACTCACACACACACACACATACACACACACACACCGACGCACGCACACACGCACGCACGCACGCACGCACGCACACACACACACACACACACACACACAAACCATTCCTGCAAGTTACTGAGTAGAACTGAAGCTGTGGAGCCCTGCATCACTGGCGTCTCTGCCGTGTGCAAGATTGGGCGGCTCGATCATGTTCACCTCTGCCAGAGAGAATCTCTTATTGCTCTCAACATTTGGTGATGAGCCATAAGGTGGCTGAAACATGAGAGATTAACTGTGAGATGCATGCTCCACATACGCTCGTGGTCGATGTGAATTCTGGTTTCATGTACTATGCATGCTGTGCTAGCTGTCTAGTTCTTGCCCGGGTTGCTGATCCTGCGGGGCCACACACTCAGTTGCTCTGAGGTGTGAAAGACCACGGCGGCATTTTAGCCGACCGGTTCGGTTTGACCCCGGGGTGGCGGCTGGGCCCCACTTTGAGCAGTTCGAGTGGGTGGCCCGGTCAACCGCGGCTAAGAGCTTGCTGGTCACTTACCCTCATTACCTGTCTCTCACAATTAACTCAAGTGTTTTTCCACCAACTTCTCACCCCACTCGTCACCATGGCTGATGTGTGGGTCAAGCTCACATGGCGGCGAGTATTTGTTGGCTAGTCGCCACTCCCTACAACACCCATGCAGAGCACCAGCTCAGATGAGCATGCACCGCCACCGAAGGGTCGAGCCCGACCTCTCGGAATTACCCAAGGGCTGTTTCTCACCAGTGCACAACAGGAGACCTACACGGTGGCTCCCTAAAGATCAGCAACCGAGACAACATGCAGCTCCCCAAAAATCCCAAAGGAAAACAATCATGATGCAGGGATCGGCAGTGTGAATGTATGAGCCCTAGCATGGCCACTCACATTTCTATGCCCTCTTGTCTCTCTTCATGGTGTTGGTTTCTACACATCTCTCTTGTACTCTGTTGTTTCCTCTCGGCTTGTGTACATCGGCGTGCAGAAGACTCATGGCGAGACGCGACATTGTTAGAATGTCATGTGGTGGAGTCGACGCACGAGGAGGCCTACACGCACTTTGCTGGAGCCTCCTCCCTCCAACGTGCTCAACTCCATCGGCAGACCTCCTCGGCAATCGTGCTACCGGCAGTCACTGTCACTGCATATGCTGTTTGTACACGTCCATGCTGAGTCTGACTACAGTGTTGCATCTGTAGCGCCATGTTCTTCTTAGGGTCCAAGTTTCATGTTATTCGGGCATGTTGGGACCAGGACTAGCGCAGACGCCGGCTGGGTTTAGGCGACTATAACTCATTGCGGCTGATTTCCTAGGTGATTCTGACCGCATGACTGCGTTTGTAGCGTGTGCATCATGGTATGGTCTAGTTTTCAGGCAAAATGAATGACACCCGGGTTTTAGACTGTCGACTATCTGGCAGGGCTCACCAAGAAAACCCTTCCTGCCAGAAAATGGGTCATTTTTCTGATTGGCTTTGAAACTGAGTAACAAACTCTACAGAGCTGGGGGGCAACTGTAACTTGGAGGGGTCTCCCATTGTTGCTCATTCTCACTTCCTAATCAGTCATTTCCAGTTTTCAGCTGTTGTGTGGCGCTAACTCTCGCGCACACATTTCNTGTTATTCGGGCATGTTGGGACCAGGACTAGCGCAGACGCCGGTTTAGGCGACTATAACTCATTGCGGCTGATTTCCTAGGTGATTCTGACCGCATGACTGCGTTTGTAGCGTGTGCATCATGGTATGGTCTAGTTTTCAGGCAAAATGAATGACACCCGGGTTTTAGACTGTCGACTATCTGGCAGGGCTCACCAAGAAAACCCTGCCTGCCAGAAAATGGGTCATTTTTCTGATTGGCTTTGAAACTGAGTAACAAACTCTACAGAGCTGGGGGGCAACTGTAACTTGGAGGGGTCTCCCATTGTTGCTCATTCTCACTTCCTAATCAGTCATTTCCAGTTTTCAGCTGTTGTGTGGCGCTAACTCTCGCGCACACATTTCTGAGTAACAACACCAGAGCTCTCAGACTTTGACTCTGGTGCAGTAGAAAAAGGGGTCAGCCAAAGCAACGAGTGTGGGTTCCAGTACATTGCATCAACAACGTTGCTGTCCCAACCTACTACATTAGGTTTTCCAGCTTAGTATCAGAATAAGAACCTAACAGAACAGTGGCGAACAGGTCCAGTCAACGTCGGCCGTCGCCAAAACGCACTCATGCAGGGGAAATACTGCCAGAATTTTTCGGCTAGCGTTGACCCACCGGGTGGCGTCTTCAAAATGCTCCTGATGCGGGGGAAATGCGACTCATTTTTTTCCCGTTAGCATTGATCCCACGGTGGTGGTAGCGGTGGTGGAATCGTGCCCGGCACGATCCACTGATACTTGAGTGGCGATGATACCGCCATGAAAATGACTACACATCCGAGGTTGCCAGTGTGGCAACAGTAACAGCATCACGTAGGAAGCCGCACGAAGCACGCAGCTAGCAAGCAAAAACTGCTACAGCAAGTAATAGTAGCGACGGCACTAGGGAGAAGTTGCAGCCGGCAGCACCAACGAGCAGCGAGGAGCAAACAACAGTAGTGGTAGCGGGCAGCAGCAGCAGCAGCAAGCAGTGAGCAACAACAAGCAACAAGCAGCAAAGAGTAGAAGCATCAGCCGGTAGTAGCAGTAGTAGCAGCAACAGGGAGCAGTAGAAGCTTGCATCATGTAGTAGCAGCCAGCAGTGCAAAGCAGCAGCAGCCGCGAGAAGCAGCAAGAGCAGAGAGCAGTAGTAGTAGTGGCCGGCAGCAGCAATAGTAGCAATGGCTACGACAGTAGCGCGCAACTACAGCATCAGCGAGTAGTGATCATAAACAAAAAAAGGAAAGAAAAATCGCGGAACCCTCGTAGACACCACAGTCAAGGAGTGGGGGCAGCACCCCCACCCTCGTTGTTGCTGTTGTAGCAGAAGCACCTACCGCAAAAACAGCAATGTGTAGTAACGGTGTAACAACAACGGCAGCCACAGCCATAGCAACTCTAGTAGCACCAGGAGTACACAAAAGTGCAGCAGCAGTAGCGGCAGGAGGGGTAGCACCAACGCATGCCAGTATTGGAGCATCAACAGTGGTGGCAAAAACAGCTGCATCGACAGTGATGTTTGCCGCGAGCGTTGACGTCACCGCTGAGGAAACTACTGGCATCAACAACAACAGTAGCAGCAACAGGTACAGCAACATAGCATCAAATGCAACAGCGGTTGTAGCAGCAGCGCGATGGCCACTGCAAATGTCAGCCACCCTCGGTTGACGTCACTGCTGACGTCAGTGCTGATGTCACCAACAAGTTCAACACAACAAAAAAGCAAAGGGAACCATGGCTAAAAGTGAGGAGGGGTCCTCCTGTGAGGGAGGACCCATTGGTCTCCTCTTTCTACAGCAACTGTAGCAGCTATTGCAACAACAACAGTAGTAGAATCTTCCATCACTACACCAGCAATAGCAGCAACAGCAACAGTTATAGCAGCTACAGCAGCAGCCGTTGTAGCAGCAGCAGGAGCAACAGTAGTAGTAGCCGCTACAGCAGCCATTACAACAGCAGCAATAGCATTAGCCACTGTCACAGCCATTGCAGTAGTATGAGAAGCAGTAGGAGCAGTAGTAGTAGCCATAGCAGTAGGAGCAGCAGCAGTAGCAACTACAACAACAGCAGCAGCAACAGCCGCAGCAGCAATAGCCACAGCAGCAATAGCCACAGCAGCACCAACACCTTGCAGGATCTATCATCAGCCTTCCTGGCTTGACAGATCCGCTAACCGCCATACACCACGAGCTTCCAACACTGACGTTGTAGCTAGCAGTACTACAACTGCCAACACAGCTACCGTAGTAGTAGCCTCTACAACTGCAATAGCAGCGGCAGCAGCAGCAGTAGTCGCTGCCATTCCTTCCACCCGGGCATGCTAGTCACATCGTTTCCTCTGCTACACAGTATTTGGCGCAACATCATACCCAGTGCCAAAAGCAAACTGCGCCTTCAGTCCTAGGCCATGCTCTGGGTGCTGGCCGTAGGCCAAAGGACTTTGAAACCCCGCCCCCGGAGCTCTAGACTGGCGAGTAGTTCCGAAGCTGGGAGCTCAACTACTGCATCTGGGTGGAGGGTGAGGGCCTGTCCTACGACTCCACCCACGCCGACTAGGTGTATGATGCTGGTCGCGCTGTACGTGCCCGCGTCCCTGTCACCCCTCATGCTTCATGTCTTGCTCTTGAGTCCTTCCTTAGCTACTTCTACATTGGCGGCCTCCCCGACCCCGCCGCGGCGTGGCACATCCTCATGCGCCCTCATCAGCTTTCCATCATGGCAGAGAATAGCCGCTTGCTTTGGGAGTTCAACTCCCTCCCTGTTGGGGAGACACAGACGGTTACCTCCTACTTGCAACAGGCGGAGGACTTCCTTCGCCACCTGGGAGATGCTTCACCACCCCCTCTATCTGCGCACCTCACCATCAAGCGCGGTGTACCCGAAGTGTTCGCCGACGTCTTTGTTCATTACACCCAGGATGTTCGTGTCGTGATGGCTCCCCGGTGCACCCTCATTCCTTGGGCATACGGGATCTGTCTCCACATCAAGGAGGCTCGTTTGGAGTCTCGCATCCAGTGGACAGAGGCCCTCTCCTCTCTTGCCATCGCCTCCATGGCTGTTGCCGCCCCCGTAGCAACTGCGTTCTCTGGCACCTCATCGTTCAGCAAGTATAAACGTAGGCGCAAGAAGGGCAAGGGCCCACAGCAACAATCGAGCGGATCCAATGGCGGCAACTTAGTCTACCACAATTTGGGCCAGCCTGGACACGGGTGGTACACGTGTCTGCTCCCGAAAGACAAGGCGCTCGTCATCGCCAAGATGCATCGCAAGCGTGAGCGGCGCCTGGCCACCGCTGCCGTGACTGTTGTTGCTCTTGCTGTGTCCGTGCCGCTTGCTCCCTTTCACCCTTTGACAGCTTAGCCGTAGCATCATCCGTAGCTGTCGACGCCCGCTCTTCCATCACAGGCGCCTCTCTCCTCCTTCCCGGAATCTGGTGCCGTCACGCCGCAGTCGGTCTACTCCATCGGGTCCTTTACTCGCAAGCGTCAGTTGGAGCTGTTCATTGCACTCTAGCTTGGATTGCCTCGCCCTCCTCCCAAGGGAAGTACGTGTTGTGTTGTTGCTGGTCGCCCTGCCCTGCCATGCATGACAAAGTCTTAGGTACTGTCATTTCCTGTACCTTTGTTCGTTCCGTTCTCTTTTGTGCCCTCCCCGCTTGCTCCTCTTCGTGATGATGTCACCTGGCTGGATGATTGACAGTCCTGGTTCACAACCCCATCTACTACGTCCGCAATCCTCGCCCACTGCCATGTGATCGTTAGCGACCTGGCGACACCGGTCCAGGACCCCGCCGAGACCTAGATCATCGACTCTAGGGCCATGCATCACATGACGGCCTCGTGTGAGGCCTTCAGCATCCTTGGCCTCGTCACCAATGTCTATGGGGTTCAAAAAGATTCTGGTCAGGTCTTCCGCATTCGCGGTGTTGGTGTGGTTCGTTTCCGTGGTCTCGCTGGGGATGTCTTCGTGACCGATGTCCTCTTCATTCCTGGTCTTGAGCTCAGCCTCCTGTCCGTTACTGCCCTTGATCGCATGAGCATGGACGTACTGCATTCGAGTGGTAATGTGTCTTTGCGTTCGTCTGGTTGTGTCGTCTTGCATGCCACCGCCCGTGGAAACTTGTGGCACGTGCTGCGACTGTCTGTGTCTCCCTATGTGCCCTCCCCATCGGCTGACACAAGCCACGTGTTTGTTCCCTGCACACTCTCTGCGCAGCACACACGTCTCCTGGACCACCGTCTTTGTCATGTCCACTCTGTCGTTGTCAATAGCATGCTCCGCATGTAGCCAGCCAAAGGCCTTGATCCAGCCTCCTTTCCACTGCCGTGTCCCACTCAGTGCATTGAGTGTGCTCAGGAGAAGATGCACCGGTCCACCTACCCCCGGTCCTCCTCGCGTGCGTCCGTCCCACTGGACCTAATCCACTCTGATGTCATGGGTTCCTTTCAGATAGAGTCCATTGGGGAGCACGGACGCTATGCCCAAACCCTCACATATGACTACTCGCGCAATCACTGGGTCTTCTGTTTTCGGCAGAAGAGCGATGTCANGTTTGTTACCTGCACACTCTCTGCGCAGCACGCACGTCTCCTGGACCACCGTCTTTGTCACGTCCACTCTGTCGTTGTCAATAGCATGCTCCGCATGTAGCCAGCCAAAGGCCTTGATCCAGCCTCCTTTCCACTGCCGTGTCCCACTGAGTGCATTGAGTGTGCTCAGGAGAAGATGCACCGGTCCACCTACCCCCGGTCCTCCTCGCGTGCGTCCGTCCCACTGGACCTAATCCACTCTGATGTCATGGGTTCCTTTCAGATAGAGTCCATTGGGGAGCACGGACGCTATGCCCAAACCCTCACATATGACTACTCGCGCAATCACTGGGTCTTCTGTTTTCGGCAGAAGAGCGATGTCACCACCACCATTCGGTATTGGCCTATCCGCGCTGAGTGCAAGTGTAGTCGCCCTCTCTGTCACTTCCGCTTTGATTGGGGTGGCAAATTTATGGGGTAGACCACACTCTTCCTTGTTTCATGTGGTATCCATCATGAGACATCGGCGTCTTACACGCTAGCCCAAAACGATGTCTTTAAGTGGTGGAACTGCACCATGGCTAACGTTGTCCATACCACGTGGGTCAAGTCTGGTCTCCCTAATGGCTTCTATTTTGAGGCCATGACCTAGATGACGTGGGTCTGGAACCGGATTCCCCCACGGACCCCTTCCCCATCATTCCACACCATACCAGCACTGGTGTGACAAGCGAGATGACCTCCACCCGACTCGCGTATGCGACTGGATAGCCATCGTGTGGTTGCCTGTCCCATACAAGGGTGGCAAGCTTGAGCCTCGCGGCTGTCTGTGCACCTTCCTTGGCATCTCACGTCAGTCGAAGGCATGGCGCTTTTGACATCCCTCCAAAAACTACATCATCGAGTCCTGCGATGCTCAATTCTTTAAGGACATGTTTCCCCAGACCTAGTTCACTCCGGTGTGTCGATGTGCCTCTCGTCACGTTGGGGAGTGGTGGGTCTGTCCTCCGTCCAGTCGCTTCTAGGTGTCACATTGTCTACGCCCGCCGATCCTTACAGCTTGGCTGTCCCGCCCCTGTCTGCCTGTCCCTACGAGCTAGGTGCGTCATCCACATCTGTTATACCTTTGAGCTGGTCGCCCCGTCTGTGCCTGCTGGCCTCTCTGAGCCGGCCGCTCCGTCCGTGTCCGCTAGCCCTTCTGAGCCGGCTGTCCCACCTGTGTCCGCTGGCCATTCTGAGTCGGTTGGCCCGTCAGGTTCCGCTGGTCTCTCTGAGCCGGCCGCTCAGTCTGTGTCCGCCAGTCCCTCTAGGCCCGCTGCCTTGCCCGTGTTCGCCAACCCCTTCAGGTAGGCTGCCCATCTATGTCTGCCACCTCCTCAGGGCTGGCTACCCCGCCTATGTCCGCTCGCCCCTCTGAGTCGGCCGCCCTATTCTTGTCCGCTGTCCTCTCTGGGCCGACCGCTCCATCCGTGTCGGTTAGCTCCTCTGATCGGGCTGTCTCGCTTGTTTCTGCCAGCCCCTCCGCGTTGGGTGTCCCGTCCGTTTCTGCCAGCCCCTCCGAACCGGCCACTCTATCCATGCCGGTGTCAACCAGCCTGAGGCAAACGGACTAGAAAACAGGGCCGACACAATAGCACCTGCCGTCCGCTCCTAGTATTTCAGCTAGGAGAAGATATCACCCTCAGGATCACGGTTCCACACTGAGCAGTTCCTAGGCAATCACTTGCTAGCAACTGTGTCCACTTAACACTTGGTCACTTTCGCGCGAGGTGCTAGTCAAAGACTAACTCCTGGGGCTTAGACCAACCAGTGTCTTCTTTATACTGTTCCTTAGTTGGACAACTCTGTGAGGAGCATCTAAGGCCAGATTGTGTAATTAGAATGAGGAATGAGCCTGGTACATATAGTCCTAGGCCTGGCTTCTAAGGTGTGTGGGCAGTGACACTTTTGGGGTGGTCACTCCAAACCACCTCACCAGTCCGCCAATTGGCGCATCCACTGACCGCCAAGTGGCGCACTCTCCTCATGCATGGAGAAATGTCTAAGAAACTTCCCCTGTGCTAGAAGGTCAAAAAACCTCCTGCGCACATCAAGGCTCGATCGCAGGACCTGTTGTCCCTAAGTCCAACATGCTATCCGTTGCGCTACACTTCTGGTGTCTCGCTTGGACTTGCACCACGAACAAGGTTTGGGGGACTTACTCCAAGGGAGCAGTGCATGCCCAACCTGTCCGTCAACCCATAGCAGTGGCCATGGGGCATAGAAGA
>SZWC01004548.1:69003-84556 GCA_023375785.1 Penium margaritaceum | reverse complement strand
TGGTCTCGATGCCGTACCTTAGACTTTGTTTTCGACGGCAGTGTTTCGTGTTAGTCGATGGCTACACAGAAAATGACCAGGTTTGGAGTCCGGATGGGCGTAGTTGAACAGGCTATGTGTTCCTTCTAGGTGGCACTGCTGTGTCGTGGCACCGCGACAAGCAAGTTATCGCACGTAGCTCATCAGCGGCTGAATATGTTGCTCTAAGGGCTAGGGCTGTTGAGGTGGTGTGGCTGCAATGTCTGTTTTGTAAGTTGCGTCAGTCAATGCCTTGCGTCGTTCTGCAGTGTGAAAACCAGAGTGCTCTTACCCTTGAAGAGAACTCTAGTGTGTTTCGTGCACGCACGAAGTACAATGTTACAGAGCATCACTTTGTGCATGATCTTGTGGAGTGACAGGTGATCTATATCATCTGGATTGGCACGGAAATGCAGCAGGCTGATTTCTTGACCATGGCACTTCCGTGCAAATAGTGTTCTTGTTTTGTTTGTGCACTGCCTCACTGACTCTTACCGTGACCTCTTGGCTGGTGTACCTGGTTGTGCGAACGACTGACTGGATGGACTCTAATGCTAATAGGACGCTGTTTGGTGGAGTGGACGTGTTGCTGTGAAGCCAATGATGTGGTTCTTCTCCTCCTCGCACTTCCGAAACTACACTCATACACGACCAGCTCCATCGCAACTCTTAGCTATCACGTCACCAATAGTCTTAGATAGCTCTCAGGAGTAGTGCAGTTGGCACTCGAGTTCGGGCAGTTGTAACTCCACATAGCTGTTTTTCTTGCTGATTCTGACTACATCACTACGTTCGCAGTGTGGTTGTTTGGATATGGTCCAGTTTTTAGGGAAAATGGACAGCGTCCGGGTTTTGGGCTGTCTGGTGTTTGGTAGGGCTCACCCAGGAATTTCTGCCTGACAAGATAATGCTAGGAATTTTCAGATTGGATGATTTTCTGAGTAAACATCCTCACAGAGCTAAGGTGAGGCTAGAACTGGGAGGTTTCTTAGTTGTTTGCTCATTCTTCATTCCTAATCAATCATTGCTTCATTCCAGCTGCTTTTTGGCGCAATCTTTTTCGTACGCATAATCTAGTAACAGACCACAACTCTTAGACTTGGACTCTAGTACAGCAGACTGAGGGGGCACACTAAGCAACGAGCGTGGGTTCTTGCACACTGTGTCAACAACGCTAATGCCCCAACCTGCGCACTAGCTAGTTCCTTTTTGGTATCAGAGCCATAGTGCAGAAGATGTAGCAGCAACATCAATAGCAGTGGCGCACAGGTTCCTGACTACGCCTGCGGACCTCCTATGCACGCCAGTGCACTGGAAATGTTGCCAGATTTTCTCCAGCAGCTCTGAACCCCCGCTTTGATGCAGGGAGGTGAGTGGCCAGCACAACAACATGAAGCAACCTGCAGGCGACGAAACACTTGCAAAGTCAACCAGAGGTGTGAGTGACCCCTAGCAGCAGCAGCAGCAGCAGCAGCAGCAGCAGCAGCACCAGTAGTGGAAGCAACAGCAGGGGCAGCAACAGCAACCGCAGCAGCGGCACCAGCAATAGTAGCAGCAGCAGCAGTAGTAGCCGCAACAGCAGCAGCAGCAGTAGTGGTTGTAGCAGCAACAGCAACACTGGGACAGTGGGAGTAGCAATGGCTACTGCAGTGACGGCAACAACCATCGCGGTAGAGGCAGCGACAATCGTAGTGACAGTCGCAACGGCAGCAGCAGTAGACGCAACAGCTGTTGCGACCGTGGCCATAGCAATAGTGGCCGCAACGAAAACAACAGCACGAGCAGTGATAGCGGCCGTAGCTGCTCCATACGCCACAGCCGCAGCAGCGACAGCCGCGGCTGCTGCAGCTCAGCAACAGCCACAGCTGCAATCACAATACTGATTGCAACTGCGACCGTAGCAGCAACGGCCGCAACACCAATGGTTGCAGTGGCTGCCACAAGGCGGCGGTGGCAGTCCCGCTACCAATCCGCTCAGTCTACAGTTTATTGGATGAGCGATGGACCAAGGACAAAGCAAACAAAAAAAACCAGGAGAAAACACAAGAAAAACCAAACAGAAAAAAACAAGACAGTAGCAGCAGTGACAAAATCAGTCGCAGCAACAGTAGCCACAGTAGCAACGACAGCAATAGCAGCGACAGTAGTAGCAGCGGCAACATCTGTAGCAACAATAGCGACATCGGTAGCAGTAGCAGCGGTAGTAGTAGAAATGATAGCAATTGCAGGAATANCTTGGACCCTTGGGAGGAATCCCCATTTTTGAGGGGATTGACTTCCCCCTTTGGAGATGGCAGTTCGAGCTGGCGATGAAAGTGCGCGGCTTCATCAAACTACTGAAGGGAGAGGAGCAGGTTCCCGCGGAAGGCACATCCGAGCATGAGCCATGGATGGATCGAAATGACATTGCCATGTCATTCCTCAGCAACGCGATTGCTAAGAAGTATGTTCCCATCATTGCCGGGTACACGCTGGCTTCCGAAGCTTACGACAAGCTCAAGCGCGTGCACCAATCCACCTCCCTTGCGAACAGATTATTCATCCTACAACGGCTGATCAGCATGCGGGTGAATGAGGGCGAATCAATCCCCGATTTCCTACAGGAGTTTGAAGGACTCCTTGGCGAGGCTCGCCAGATGAACTGGGACCTTGACGAGAACATGCAAGCCATGATTCTCCTCATGGCGCTACCGGAGAGCTGGAGCCCGATGATCACCGTCATGGGCGGCTGGAAGGAGGACGACCTGACGTACACGGCAGTGTCTGAGTACGTGCGAAACGAGGCCATGCGCCGCAGCGGAAGTGAGGCTAATTTCTCAGCCTATGCCGCACGCTATGGTGGCCGCGGGAGCAAAGGGTCAGCCTCTGGTCAGAAAGGCAGCAGCGGAAGCGGTGGTGGCGGAGGCAACAATGGCAGCAAGGCTCCCAAGCGACAGGGTAACTGCCAGAACTGCGGCAAACCTGGGCACTGGGCAAGAGAGTGCAGGTCGCCAAAGAAGGAAGACAGCGGAAGCAGTGGGAACAAAGGCAACAAAAATGGTGGCAAAGAAGCTACCAACATGATGGCACAGAGCACGCCTCCAGAAAAAGGAGCGGCGCTGCTCAGGCCAGGAGCTTTCGGGCTTGACTCCGGCACCGATCATCACTCTAGCAACGACCAGGCTGGATTTGTCTCCATCGGCCCCACCGATCGGCGGTTCAGATGCGCAAACGGTAGTGTCGTGAACGCAAAGGGCGTGGGTGACAAGCTGGTGAGCATCAGCCTCAATGGTGCGGAGAAGGATCTACGGCTACGTGACGTGGTCTACATGCCCTCCTTTGCGGCAAACCTTCTGTCCGTGTCAAAAATAACGGACAACAACATGACGGTGGTGTTCACGCAGAAGAAGGCGGTCATCGCCAGGAACGAAGACATCAAGGTCCTCTACGCCAACAAAGATCTCGTGGCACAGGTTCCACGGGTTGACGGACTCTACGTACTGCAGACAACGGCAGCAAAGAGCTCGGAAAAGGAGGGCCATGCGGGTGCAGCGGAGGCAGTGGTCTCGACACCCACGCAGGAGAGCACACCAACGAAAACTGAAAAAGCATCCTCTGCCGCAAAAGACGAAGACGCTGATCTGTGGCATAGACGCTTTGGGCATGTGGCAAACAGCACACTCCAAGTCATCCAGCAACAACAACTGGTCCGTGGCATGGATGGTTGCAAGAAGGATGCGGTTGGATGTGGCAGCCTGTGTGAACCTTGCCTCCAAGGCAAGACCAAGCGAACGCGCTTTGAGCGCAATGGTCGCCGCGCAGAATCAGCCCTTGACCTCATTCACACCGACGTGTGCGGACCCTTTCGCACGGCGTCAAACGGTGGTAGCAAGTATTTTCTGACCTTCATAGATGACCACAGCCGCAAGGTGTGGATCTTCTTCCTCAAAGCAAAGGGAGAGGTCAGAGAAAAGTTGCAGGAGTTTGTCGCCATGGTGGAGCGGCAGACCGGAAAGAAAGTCAAAGCGATGCGAAGCGACAATGGTGGAGAGTACGAGGCATGCAAGGGCTGGTTGAGGCAACATGGGATCAGCCACCAGCCCACAACGCCTTACACGCCGCAGAGCAATGGTGTTGCCGAACGGATGAATCAGACCATCCTCGGCATGGTGCGTAGCATGCTCTTTGATGCAAAGCTTCCACCGCGGTTCTGGGCGGAAGCGGCAAGAACGGCATGCTATCTCGTCAACCTGACTCCTGCGGCTGCTCTGGGCAGGCGCGGAAAGAAGAAGGGAAAGCAACAGCTGACACCACAAGACATTTGGTCAGGGAAGAAGCCGGACGCATCACACCTGAAGGTATTCGGCTGCACCGCATGGGCAAAGGTCCAGGCGGGTGAGGGTGCCGGCAAGCTGGATTCAAGAGCACGAAAGTGCGTTATGGTGGGCTATGAGACGGCCCACAAGACATATCGCTTGTGGGACCTGGCAGGAAGAAGACTCATCACCAGCCGGGATGTAACCTTTGACGAGAGGAAACCAGGCAAGGAAGAGATGCTTGATCCCACGGAAGCTCCAAAACAGGGAGAGTGGTTGGTGCTGCTAGAGTCAGGAGATCAAGCTCCTGAAAATTGGCAAGTGGTGCCAGTGCGGCAGGCCGTGAAGAAGAGTGGTGTGCCAGGGGGAGCGGCTGCGCAGGCTGACGCAGCGGCGAGCTCCGACACAGAGTCGGAGACGTCCGAGGCCTCTGAGACCAGCTCGGAGGCCAGTGGCTCTTCAAAAGAGGAAAATTCAACTCCAGGGCAGCCAACACCACAGGAGCAACAGCATGGCAAACATCCACCAGCAATGCAACGTCGCAGCACACGACAAAGAAAACAAACTCCAAAGTACGACGCTGACACTGGAAGCTGGACTGGACTGAGCTGGTCCTGTTTGGCTCAGGGAGAGCCGCTCACTGTGGCTGAAGCGCTGGCAAGGCCCGATGCGGCCAAGTGGAAGGAGGCGGTGGACAGCGAGCTCGCGTCCATCGAAGAAAATGGCACATGGGTGCTGGTGGACAGACCCGCTAACGCTCACGTGGTGGGCTCAAAGTGGGTGCTCAGGTTGAAGCGGAAGCAAGATGATAGCATCGACAAGTACAAGGCAAGGGTCGTGGCGAAAGGGTTCTCACAGCGCGCAGGTTCTGAGTACGATGAGACGTTCGCACCGGTCGTCACGTTTGCCTCCATCAGGTCCCTGCTTGCTGTCGCTGCCGCCAAACACCTTGAGATCCACCAGATGGATGTGAAGACAGCCTTCCTTTATGGGAAGCTCGACAAGGAGGTGCTAATGGAGGGACCGGAGGGTGTCAAAGCACCCGAGGGTAAGGTGTGCAAGCTGGTGTAGGCGTTGTACGGGCTGAAACAGGCCCCACGGATCTGGTACAAGGAGATGGACAGCTTCATGGCTGAGATCTCCTTCGCACATTGCAAAAATGACCCTAGCGTCTATGTGCGGGAGGACGAACGTGGCTTGCTACTTGTGGCGTTGTACGTGGATGATCTTATCATGTGTTCTTCCTCGCAGGAGGCCCTCACGGACCTCAAGAAAAATCTGGCCAGCAGATTTAAGATGAAGGACATGGGACCTCTCGAGTACTACCTCGGGATTGCTGTTCACCGCAACCGCAAAGCAGGCACCATCGAGCTCAACCAGACCAAGTACATCATGGACATCTTGAAGCGCTACAACATGGAGGACTGCAAGCCCGTCAGCACCCCCATGCCCTCCGACTGCAAGCTCTCCTCCTCCATGTCACCAAGCAACGAGGCAGACAGGCGGGAGATGCAAAACATTCCATACCAGTCCGCCGTCGGAAGCCTCATGTATGCAATGGTGGGAACACGACCTGACATTGCTTTTGCAGTGGGTCAGGTGAGCAGGTTTGTGGCCAACCCTGGGCCAGAACATTGGCAAGTCGTGAAGCGGATTTTTCGCTACCTCAAAAAGACGCGGCACGGCGGACTTCGGTTTGGAGGTCTAGAAGGATCAGACTTGCTGCGGCTGACATGCTACACCGACGCGGACTGGGGAGGACGGATTGATGACAGGAAGTCCACCTCAGGGTTTGTTTGTCTTCTCAACGGTGGTGCGGTCTCATGGGCAAGCAGGAAGCAGGACTGCGTCTCGCTTTCTACTGCTGAGGCGGAGTACATTGCACTCTCCGAAGTTTGCAAGGAAACACAGTGGCTTCGCAGTTTGCTTGATGAGATCAAGGCACCACAAGAGGAGGCAACGGTCATCCGCATCGACAACCAAAGTGCCATGGCTATGGCAGAGGACGACATGATCTCCCGGCGTACAAAGCACATCGATATTCGGTACCACTACTCACGTGACCTTATCGCCAAGGGTGTCGTGGAACTGGAGCATGTCGCAGCCAAGAAAATGCTTGCGGACTTCTTGACAAAGCCGCTAGACAGCGACTTGCATGTTGCAGGTGCTCGAGGAGTCGGCATGGTGGATGCAAGAGATGAGAACTAAAGACCAAGAAAACTGACATGCCCAAACACAACCTAGAGCTACAGGTTCATGCCGAAGAAAACTACCACAGCAGGTGGCCTACGGTGCAAGGGAGAGATTGTTGTTCTTCTATGCCCTATGGCCACTGCTATGGGTTGACGGACAGGTTGGGCATGCACTGCTCCCTTGGAGTAAGTCCCCCAAACCTTGTTCGTGGTGCAAGTCCAAGCGAGACACGAGAAGTGTAGCGCAACGGATAGCATGTTGGACTTAGGGACAACAGGTCCTGCGATCGAGCCTTGATGTGCGCAGGAGGTTTTTTGACCTTCTAGCACAGGGGAAGTTTCTTAGACATTTCTCCATGCATGAGGAGAGTGCGCCACTTGGCGGTCAGTGGATGCGCCAATTGGCGGACTGGTGAGGTGGTTTGGAGTGACCATCCCAAAAGTGTCACTGCCCACACACCTTAGAAGCCAGGTCTAGGACTATATGTACCAGGCTCATTCCTCATTCTAATTACACAATCTGGCCTTAGATGCTCCTCACAGAGTTGTCCAACTAAGGAACAGTATAAAGAAGACACTGGTTGGTCTAAGCCCCAGGAGTTAGTCTTTGACTAGCACCTCGCGCGAAAGTGACCAAGTGTTAAGTGGACACAGTTGCTAGCAAGTGATTGCCTAGGAACTGCTCAGTGTGGAACCGTGATCCTGAGGGTGATATCTTCTCCTAGCTGAAATGCTAGGAGCGGACGGCAGGTGCTATTGTGTCGGCCCTGTTTTCTAGTCCGTTTGCCTCAGGCCGGTTGACAGCCACAAGTTTCACTGCCATAGTAGTGGGAAGTAGTAGACACAACGGCAGCAAAGGCGTGAGAAGCCTTAGCAGTAGCAACAATGCCCATTTAGGACAACGTCGTCGGCACACAGGATAGGTCTACAAATCCGCCCACTGTAGATCCCATAGCAGATCTGTAGTGCTAGGTCAATCAGTTGCGCTAGATGCTTGGCGTAATAAGCATTAGCCAGAATGTCCTCCCCGAATAGCCTAGTCCTGCTCTAATTGTGGCAACATAGAAAACAACACAGTAGAAGGTGCAGCAACAGCACCATGCGGTTACTAGAGTTGTAGGCGCTGGAGTGGCCAGCCCCTCTCGGCGCAAGGACTTCGAGTCCCCTCCTCCTGCCCACACAACACATGAACAGTTCCCGTCTAGGGAACTGCTCTACCACATCGGGGCACAGGGAAAGGGCTTGTGGCCGTATTTCATTCTTCCGCGTGACGACACCGTTCTGGAGTAGGCGTTTGAGGTAGTCCATGCCGTCCGTGCAGTCATCCTTGCCGCTCCCAATGTTGACCACACTGCCCTGGAGTCATTCATTGGTGACACCACTGACGAATGCAACACTGACCCCCGGCGGGCTTGGGACAAGCTGACACAGCCGTATTGCGCCTCCAACCAGGCAGCTGTTAACCGCCTCTTGAAGGAGTTTTTTTTCCTTCACATGAGGGAGTCCGACTCCTTTACCACCTACTGGCCCCATGTAGAGGATATCGTGCACCGGCTCAAGACAGCCGCGCATCCCCCGCTCATTGCCCTCCTCACCATCAAGAATAGTGCCACTCTTTGTTTTGCAGATTTTTCATCCCTTACGGCCTACCTATCCTCAAGGTGCTGGCAGACTAGGACACTTTAATGACTTAGGCATGCGACCTCGTCCTCAGCAAGGAAGTGCATGGAGAAACACAGCTTCAGCACAGTGGCTCTTTTGTGATCGCAGCTGCCACCTCCGGCGGCTCCTCCACTCCTTCCCCTAGTACTTCCTTCTCCAGCAGTACCAACGGCAAGGGAAAGAAGGAAGGGAAGGGCAAAAGAAAGGGGCAACAGTCTTCTTCCATTGAAACTATCCTGACATGCCATAACTGCAGCCAGACAGGGCACAAGTGGTACACATGGCCCATCCCTAAAGATGAGGCTCGCATTGTTGGCACCATGTGCCATTAGCGTGAGCGCCGCCTTGGCACCTGTGCAGGCACCGCTGCTCCGTTCTACCCTAAGCAGGACTATGGCCACCACCTACTCCGTCCCGTAGCCGGCTCCTCAGCCTCGACCGCACCTTCTTCTGTCCCTTCTCCATCATCAACACCAGTAGTAATCTGTCCCGCCTCAGCCACACCCATATGCACCACCACAAAAACAGCACCAATACGCTGCGTCACAACCGGTGTACTACCCACAGCCTCCATCCAAGTGGACCTCGTATCCCCCATCCTAAGATGTGAGCCCGCAGTTTGTGGCACCCGTTGACTCTCCCGCTCATATCCGCCACCTGCAAAGTTTCATCACCACGTAACTCGGCATCACGCCTCCTCTCCAAGGAAGTGTGAGTTGTATGACTGCTAGCTGAGAGGTCTCCCACTGACAGACAGAGACCGACCTTTGAGGGGACCTATGGGAGGCCGCCTGTTGCCGTTTGGAGCCAAATTCAAATGATGCTGCATTGTTGAACGACTAGCATGACCACTTTGCATGTGTCCCGTCTGCTCAGCTTGTGACCTCCATCTCCCTTCCCGTGTCCTGTTTTGTTGCTCACTATAATGAATTTTCATCCGCAATCCTGATGGCACCTTGATCATTGACTCCGTTGTCACACATCACATGACGTCCTGTCGCCAGGCGTTTAGCATGCTTGGTCCCGTTAGCAATGTTCACAGTATCCGGACGGGGTCCGGGTTCATCTTTCCAGACCGTGGTGTTGGCGTCATTTGTTTTCGTGGTCCATCCGTTGAAGCCTTCCTGACCGATGCACTCTTATGGAATTGCCATTGTCTCCCTTCGCTCGTCCAGTCAGCTCATGTTCCATGCTGTCTACCCTGGCAACCTTTGGCACGTCACTCCACTTCCTTCATTCGTGTCCCTTCCCTCGTCTACCACTCTACATGTGTTCATCACCAGTGTTCTTTTCCCCTAGCATGTACACCTCCTCCACCATTGCCGTTGTCATGTACACTCCGAGGCTATCAATAGCATGCTCCGTACCCAGCCCACGCTTGGACTTGATCCTTCAACCTTCCCGTGGCCTTGCCGGACAGAGGGCATCGACTTCGTCCAGGGAAAGATGCACCGAGTGTCCTACCCTTCATCCTTTTCTAAGGCCACACATCTGCTAGAGCTCGTCTACTCGGACCTCATGGGCCCTCTCTTGGTCGCCTCTATTTTCCTGGGCGGCCACTATGTGTTGACCCTCACACATGACTACTCGTGCTATCGTTGGGTGATTTGGCTCCACCGGAAGAGAGACGTGGTCTCCGCCATCTGTGCCTAGCATCTCGTGGCTAAGCGCGAGTGCTGCTGCACCCTCTACCGTTTTCCATCTGACCATGGTGATGAGTACATGTGGGACAATACCACCTATCTCACTAGTCATGAGACATGCACCCCTTGGACACCTCGGTAGAATGGTGTCTCCACGCGCTAGAACGGTTACATGGAAAACTCTATCCGCACCATCCGTGTCGAGTCCGGTCTTTTTTAAGGCTTCTTCTTTAAGGCCATGTCCTACATGAGCTGGGTGTGGAACCGTGTTCCCCATGGTCCCCTTCCCCGCTAGGCCACGCGTACACATTGTGGTGCATTCAGCGAGCCGATCTTTGGCGTGCTCCTATCTCGGGGTGCGTTGCCAACGTCTGGCTCGTCGAGGACAAGCGGGATGGCAAGCTTGCCCCTCGCGACCATCTGTGCACCTTCATCGGTGTCTCACGTCAGTCCAAGGCCTGGCGCTTCTTGGTCCCAGTCGAGCATTGCTTTTTTAAGTCTCACGATGCCCTCTTCTTTCAGGACCTCATCCCTCATGACTTCCCTCGCTTCCGCTCTACCTCCTCTCTACCTCCATCGCAGTCGTCTCGTGGGGGAGATACTTGTCGCTCCACCGCGCCAGCTCCAGAGGCACATGTCATCCCACGTGCATCCACACCTTCGCAGCGCATGGTCTGGATGCTCATCCCTTGCCATCCTCTTCGCCGCCCAGTTCCCATGCCGGCGAGGTTGCGCACCTGTCGGAGTCAGAGTCCTCCACTGAGTCCTCAGCCCAGCCTGACCCCTTGGCTAATTCCCTTCCGGCCTCTAATGCTTCCACCCCCGTAGATCCTCTCAAGTCTGGCGGTTCCTCGACATTGGACCCGACGCCTACCCACGTCTCGCCACCTCGTCCTTGCCGGGCTCCCTTTTTCGTCACTGGCACCCAGGCGCACAGGTCTACACCCACACTCTTGGTGGCATTCTAAGGCCCTGTAAACCGGCATCGCCCCCGGGTCCTCGTACCAGGGTCTCTCATCCAGCCTCTAGCGTACCCGTCAACACATCTTCCTCCCCTAACATTGTCGTGAGCAGTGAGCCCGGCATCAAGGTCCTTGGCCTCATGGCCTTTGGCTTGGTTGCCCAAGACACTCACCCAGGCTCAACCCTGGGCTACGCACTCATCTCCAAGGAGCATCGCTATGTAGTCTTTGCCACTACGACCTGAGCTCCAACAAGAATTTGCGCTGCTCATGTGCTGACAGCATGGTCGTCCCCACTGACACCCGACCCACACAGCCTGCGAGAGGCCCGTGCCGCTCCCGCCGTAGACTAAAGGGAGGGTGCCTGTTGAGAGGAGCTTGTTGCCATCAACGAGCATGCAGTTTACAAGCTCGTGGAGTTTCTCCATGGGTGCAAGGCCATACGGGCAAAGTGGGTTTCTCACCAAAAGTGGAAGCCAGATGACACTCTTGACAAGTACAAGGCCCGATTCAATGTCAAGGAGTTCTCCCAGGTTGTTGGAGTTAATTACAACCATGTCTTTGCCGTGGATGGTCATTTCACCACCAGCGGGGTGCTCTTCAGCCTAGTCGCATAGCATGGTTGGGAGTGTCAACCGGCCTGAGGCAAACGGACTAGAAAACAGGGCCGACACAATAGCACCTGCCGTCCGCTCCTAGCATTTTAGCTAGGAGAAGATATCACTCTCAGGATCACGGTTCCACGCTGAGCAGTTCCTAGGCAATCACTTGCTAGCAACTGTGTCCACTTAACACTTGGTCACTTTCGCGCGAGGTGTTAGTCAAAGACTAACTCCTGGGGCTTAGACCAACCAGTGTCTTCTTTATACTGTTCCTTAGTTGGACAACTCTGTGAGGAGCATCTAAGGCCAGATTGTGTAATTAGAATGAGCCTGGTACATATAGTCCTAGGCCTGGCTTCTAAGGTGTGTGCGTAGTGACACTTTTGGGGTGGTCACTCCACACCACCTCACCAGTCCGCCAATTGGCGCATCCACTGACCGCCAAGTGGCGCACTCTCCTCATGCATGGAGAAATGTCTAAGAAACTTCCCCTGTGCTAGAAGGTCAAAAAACCTCCTGCGCACATCAAGGCTCGATCGCAGGACCTGTTGTCCCTAAGTCCAACATGCTATCCGTTGCGCTACACTTCTGGTGTCTCGCTTGGACTTGCACCACAAACAAGGTCTGGGGGACTTACTCCAAGGGAGCAGTGCATGCCCAACCTGTCCGTCAAGCCATAGTAGTGGCCATGGGGCATAGAAGAACAACAATCTCTCCCTTGCACCTTAGGCCATCTGCTGTGGTAGTTTTTCTTCAGCATGAACCTGTAGCTCTAGGTTGTGTATGCGCATGTCAGTTTTCTTGGCCTTTAGTTCTCATCTCTTGCATCCACCATGCCGACTCCTCGAGCACCTGCATCATGCAAGTCCTTGTCTAGCGGCTTTGTCAAGAAGTCGGCAAGCATTTTCTTGGTTGCGACGTGCTCTAGTTCCACGACACCCTTGGCGATAAGGTCACGTGAGTAGTGGTACCGAATATCAATGTGCTTTGAACGCCGGGAGATCATGTCGTCCTCTTCCATAGCGATGGTACTTTGGTTGTCAATGTGGATGATCGTTGCTTCCTCTTGTGGTGCCTTGATCTCATAAAGCAAACTGCGAAGCCACTGTGTTTCCTTGCACACTTTGGAGAGTGCAATGTACTCCGCCTCAGTAGTAGAAAGCGAGACGCAGTCCTGCTTCCTGCTTGCCCACGAGACCGCACCACCATTGAGAAGACAGACAAACCCTGAGGTGGACTTCCTGTCATCAATCCGTCCTCCCCAGTCCGCGTCAGTGTAGCATGTCAGTCGCAGCAAGTCTGATCCTTCTAGACCTCCAAACCGAAGTCCGACGTGGCGAGTCTTTTTGAGGTAGCGAAGAATACGCTTCACGACTTGCCAATGTTCTGGCCCAGGGTTGGCCACAAACCTGCTCACCTGACCCACTGCATAAGCGATGTCAGGTCGTGTTCCCACCATTGCATACATGAGGCTTCCAACGGCGGACTGGTATGGAATGTTTTGCATCTCCCNCCGGTCTGCCTCGTTGCTTGGTGACATGGAGGAGGAGAGCTTGCAGTCGGAGGGCATGGGGGTGCTGACGGGCTTGCAGTCCTCCATGTTGTAGCACTTCAAGATGTCCATGATGTACTTGGTCTGGTTGAGTTCGATGGTGCCTGCTTTGCGGTTGCGGTGAACAGCAATCCCGATGTAGTACTCGAGAGGTCCCATGTCCTTCATCTTAAATCTGCCAGCCAGGTTTTTCTTGAGGTCCGTGAGGGCCTCCTGCGAGGAAGAACACATGATAAGATCATCCACGTACAACGCCACAAGTAGCAAGCCACGTTCGTCCTCCCGCACGTAGACGCTAGGGTCATTCTTGCAATGTGCGAAGGACATCTCAGCCATGAAGCTGTCCATCTCCTTGTACCAGATTCATGGGGCCTGTTTCAGCCCGTACAACGCCTTCACCAGCTTGCACACCTTACGCTCGGGTGCTTTGACACCTTCCGGTACCTCCATTAGCACCTCCTTGTCGAGCTTCCCATAAAGGAAGGCTGTCTTCACATCCATCTGGTGGATCTCAAGGTCTTTGGCGGCAGCGACAACAAGCAGGGACCTGATGGAGGCAAACGTGACGACCGGTGCAAAGGTCTCATCGTACTCAGACCCTGCGCGCTGTGAGAACCCTTTTGCCACGACCCTTGCCTTGTACTTGTCGATGCTATCATCTTGCTTCCGCTTCAACCTGAGCACCCACTTTGAGCCCACCACGTGAGCGTTAGCGGGTCTGTCCACCAGCACCCATGTGCCATTTTCTTCGATGGTCGCGAGCTCGCTGTCCACCGCCTCCTTCCACTTGGCCGCATCGGGCCTTGCCAGCGCCTCAGCCACAGTGAGCGGCTCTCCCTGAGCCAAACAGGACCAGCTCAGTCCAGTCCAGCTTCCAGTGTCAGCGTCGTACTTTGGAGTTTGTTTTCCTTGTCCTGTACTGCGACGTTGCATTGCTGGTGGATGTTTGCCATGCTGTTGCTCCTTTGGTTTCGGCTGCCCTGGAGTTGAATTTTCCTCTTTTGAAGAGCCACTGGCCTCCGAGCTGGTCTCAGAGGCCTCGGACGTCTCTGAATCTGTGTCGGAGCTCGCCGCTGCGTCAGCTTACGCAGCTGCTCCCCCTGGCACACCACTCTTCTTCACGGCCTGCCGCACTGGCACCACTTGCCAGTTTTCAGGAGCTTGATCTCCTGACTCTAGCAGCACCAACCACTCTCCCTGTTTCGGAGTTTCCGTGGGATCAAGCATCTCTTCCTTGCCTGGTTTCCTCTCGTCAAAGGTTACATCCCGGCTGGTGATGAGTCTTCTTCCTGCCAGGTCCCACAAGCGATATGTCTTGTGGGCCGTCTCATAGCCCACCATAATGCACTTTCGTGCTCTTGAATCCAGCTTGCCGGCACCCTCACCCGCCTGGACCTTTGCCCATGCGGTGCAGCCGAANAGATAGCATGCCGTTCTTGCCGCTTCCGCCCAAAACCGTGGTGGAAGCCTTGCATCAAAGAGCATGCTACGCACCATGCCGAGGATGGTCTGATTCATCCGTTCGGCAACACCATTGCTCTGCGGCGTGTAAGGCGTTGTGGGCTGGTGGTTGATCCCATGCTGCCGCAACCAGCCCTTGCATGCCTCGTACTCTCCGCCGTTGTCGCTCCGCATCCCTTTGCCTTTCTTTCCGGTCTGCCGCTCCACCATGGCGACAAACTCCTGCAACTTTTCTCTAACCTCTCCCTTTGTTTTGAGGAAGAAGATCCACACCTTGCGGCTGTGGTCATCTATGAAGGTCAGAAAATACTTGCTACCACCATTTGACGCCGTGCGAAAGGGTCCACACACGTCGGTTTCAATCAGGTCAAGGGCTGATTCTGCGCGGTGACCATTGCGCTCAAAGCGCGTTCGTTTGGTCTTGCCTTGGAGGCAAGGTTCACACAGGCTGCCACACCCAACCGCATCCTTCTTGCAACCATCCATGCCACGGACCAGCTGTTGTTACTGAATGACTTGGAGCGTGCTGTTTGCAACGTGCCCAAAGCGTCCGTGCCACAGATCAGCATCTTTGTCCTTTGCGGTAGAGGTTGCTTTTTCAGTTCTCGTTGGTGTGCTCTCCTGTGTTGGTGCCGAGACCACTGCCTCCGCTGCACCCGCATGACCCTCCTCTTTTGAGGTCTTTGCTGCCATTGTCTGCAATACGTAGAGTCCGTCAACCCGTGGAACCTGTGCCACGAGATCTTTGTTGGCATAGAGGACCTTGATGTCCTCGTTCATGGCGATGACCGCCTTCTTCTGTGTGAACACCAGTGTCATGTCGTTGTCCGTTATCTTTCACACGGACAGAAGGTTTGCCGCAAAGGAGGGCATGTAGACCACGTCACGTAGCCGTAGATCCTTCTCTGCACCATTAAGGTTGATGCTCACCAACTTGTCTCCCACACCCTTTGCATTGACGACACTGCCGTTTGCACATCTGAACCGCCGATCGGTGGGGCCGATGGAGACAAATCCAGCCTGGTCGTTGCTGGAGTGATGATTGGTGCCGGAGTGGAGTCCAAAAGCTCCTGGCCTGAGCAGCGCCGCTCCTTTTGCTGGAGGCGTGCTCTGTGCCATCATGTTGGTGGCTTCTTTGCCACCCTTTTTGTTGCCTTTGTTCCCAC
>SZWC01004548.1:34198-52941 GCA_023375785.1 Penium margaritaceum | reverse complement strand
ACGAAACGTCCACTCCACAGAGCCTCGCCCCGTCGGCTTTACCGTCCATCCAACCACTCATCTGTAGGAGCATGTACACAAGCCGAGAGGTCACACTATGAGTTAGTGATGCAGTGCACAGATAAAACAACACTCCACTCACCATGAACCTTGAGATAGCTGCCATGATATCCTAGGTGGTTGTTGGGTGGAACCTGGGTGGTTGCTCTCCAGGTCTCGTGTAGTCGCTAAAGTTTTCTCAATAGAATAGCATTTTTGCCTGATATGCATATCTTTCTTTTTCTGCCCACTCATCCATGCGGGACCTGTGTGTGTGACCAATTGTAGCATCTGGCTCAAGATTCTGCATCTTTAGGTTCATACGGTGTTACGCTTGGATATTTCTGCTCAGAGTTACAACCAAAAGAGTGGTTTTGGGCTGGATTTAGGACAAACAGACACTGTCCCGTGCGTCACCCGCCGTGCGCCGCAGCTGCCTGCTGCCAACAGGTATTTTTACTATGTACTTGTCATTTTTCATTCCTCTCTGCATTACTAAGGTATTGGAGCTTATGAGACTGTGTGTGTCTCCCTAGCGTGGCCCTTGTTTCTTGCACCTGCTTGCTTGCTAGTTCTCCAATTGACTGAACAATGTCGCCATGTCAACAGCAACAGGGCACATTATGCTAATTGCAACTCTTTCCTGAGAATATGCGTGGAAGCTTCCTGGCAACACAGCCACTGACTAGGCCTCAGTGCCTGGTCAAACAGTACCGACAGTCACAGGTCGTACACACAGCGGCAAGAGTCTGGCGAGGAGACACAAGTCAAAGTGTCAGAATGCTGACACTTAATAGTCAATAGCATTTGCACAGAGAAATTATGAATGACAGGTCCACAGCATAAACACCTGCCGCAGCGCACGGCGGGAGTCGCACGCGGCAGTGCAAGGTATGTCCTAAACCGGCCCAGAACCACTGTTTTGGCCGTAACTCAGTGTAGACAAGTCAGAACGCTACGTCGTCTAAACCTAAACATGCAAAATCTCACGCCAGAAACTACAGCTGGTCACATGCATGCATCTGGCATCAAACAGTGGATGCACAATGCAAAAACATGCAAATCGGGCCCACGGCCAGTCCACCAATATACTCCTACGTGCTGCAGAAAAACTACAGAAGGTCAAAGACAGAATCTAGGACTTTGGGGCGGTCTTCAGTCAGCTCTGAGCAGGTGGTCCACCACCAGACGACGCACCGGCGCCACCTAGGTCCGCATCAAGGATTTGCACGGGCATGGACATGGCCGAGTGGTCATAGTAAACTGTACAGGTCAACAGGAACGTCGCAAATCAAGCATTCCCCCATGACCTGATCGTACGCATGTCCATAAGCATGCAACACTGAAACGAATGAAACAATGAGTGCAAAATCAATCGTGATATAGACACAGACACACCTCGCACTCAACCACTCTCAGGCAAGGGGAGAAGCCCAATAGAATGAATGGCTACCAGAAACTTCTGGCGAGCCAGTGCCTTCGTCAAGAAATCAGCTCGCTGCATGTCACTACCGACCCATATGACAAAGATCACGTATCGCTCCAACAGATCACGCACAAAATGATGCCCAATCACAATGTGCTTTGCTTGAGCATGAAAAACACCGAAGTTCTCCACAATGACAAGAGCACTATGGTTGTCGTAGGAAGCACAATGGCGAGCACTGACTGATACAACTCAAGGAACAGGTACTACAACCACGATGCTTCAGCAGCCCCTGTACCCAGAGCAACATACTCAGCTCCCACAAGCTACATGCAATGCAGCCCTACTTCCCGCTCTGCCAGGACACAGCAATACCACCGAGAAGAAACACGTGCCCGGTGCGACTGTGTCCATCTAAACTCGAGGCCCAGTCGTTGTCCGTAGAACCATCAAGAGCCACCTAACACTGCCGGCAAAAGCAATGTCCGAGGTATGGTGTGGAGACCACGTACAACACAACTTGCACAGCCGCATGAAGGGCTCTATTACATGGAGCCCGCAAAAACTGTGCAAGGAGGTTAACAGCAAAAGCGATGTCGGGGCGTGATGTAGTGGCCAAGAACATCAAAGATCCGATGAGATGGAGGTACAAGGTCACATCTACTCTCTCCCCCAACTATGTGGGATTGTCCGCCTTTAGGGCATCCTACCCATCAGGTGTGAGAGGTGTGGAGGCCGTGGGCACTACGCCAAGGAGGTCACTAAACTGCTCCTCCACAACACATGCGTATTGAGCAAGATGCAAAAGAAGTGTCTGACGTCTATNCGCATGGAGGGCTCCATTACATGGAGCCCGCAAAAATTGTGCAAGGAGGTTAACAGCAAAAGCGATGGTGGGGCGTGATGTAGTGGCCAAGAACATCAGAGATCCGATGAGATGGAGGTACAAGGTCACATCTACTCTCTCCCCCAACTATGTGGGATTGTCCGCCTTTAGGGCATCCTACCCATCAGGTGTGAGAGGTGTGGAGGCCGTGGGCACTACGCCAAGGAGGTCACTAAACTGCTCCTCCACAACACATGCGTATTGAGCAAGATGCAAAAGAAGTGTCTGACGTCTATCGTCTCGCACGATCTCCATGCCAAGAAACATTGCTGCAGGACCAAGATCCTTCATCCTATAGGAAGTCTGAAGGACTGCCTTGGCCTCTTTCACGGCCTCCATAGAGGGAGACACGATCAGAAGGTCGTCCACATGGATGACTAGGATGGCGGTGAACCGCTCAAGCGACCGTCGGATAAAGAGAGAATGATCTGCCTCGCTCTATACGTATCCCACACAAGTCAAGGTGCCTGTAATTTCCTGGTTCCAGCTCTGAGGAAACTGCTTGAGTCAATACAAGGACTTGCGCAAATGCAAGACCTTGTCACCGCCCTCAAAGCCTGGTCGTTGGGCCACATTAATCAAGACATCCATGGAGGAACGCATTTTTCACGTCCATCTGGTGTAACTCTAAGTCATGCTGAGCCACCACACAGAGCAGAGTATGAGCTGAGGTCATGCGGCCAACACAGGCAAAGGTGTTAGTGTAATCAATGCCCTCAATCTGGGAATACCCCTTGATGACCAAGTGAGCCTTGTGGCATTCTAGTGAGCCATCCGGCTTCACTTTCTTGTGAAAGACCCACTTGACGTGAATAGCCTTCCTCCTAGGTAGAAGGTCGACTAGCTTGTAAACTCCGTACTCTCCGATGTTAGGAAGCTCATCCTCGCAAGTAGCAAGAAAGCCATCTACATCCTCCGTTGAGAGAGCTTCCCTCAGTGTGCCTGGATCAGGCGCTATCAAGGGAGAGCTCTGAGTGGCAAGTGCACATGCCTTAGAGCTGGGCCTTATGACCACAAGGTCAGCTACTGCATCACAAGCGATGAAAAACTCACAAGTGACCAGATCGTGCCCTGCAGGGAAAACTGGATGTACCGCTATGTGATCTCTGCGGACACTCAGGCCTCGGGCCTTTGTGTCGCGATCACCACTCGCAATGCTGCGAGTGGAGCGCCTAGGTGGGAGACCAGACACTCGTTGGATTCTGGAGACCAATGGTCAAAGACGACCGCCGGGCTCACACGAGAAACATGGGCTCGAAGGGCTCATCTCAGGCTCAAAGATAGGTACGACCACATCTGGTGAGGACTGAGCCAAAGGGGCAGGTGATGCCATTCTCAAAGATGCCGGTGAAATGACGAGAGACATAGGGTTGGGTGTATCAATAGGAGCACATGCAAGATCACACATAGAGGCAGGAGTAGGTATAGAATCATGGGTGCCTGTGGAGTGCTAGGGAACACGGGTAGAGACAATCTGAGCTGAAGAGGTCTATGGGCTGACAGCTATGATCGCTGAGTCATCAAGAGCCGGAGACCGAGAAGTGGAGGAGGCTCAAACGGACACATCAACCGGACGAGAGGTACTCGTACGCCCATACTCCCAAATCCGTTGAGAGGCCTCACATGCAGGAACGTACGTGATTGACATCAACATGATAGAGGTCAGGTCACGGTAGGTGAGAGACTCAAAGAAGAGCGCGTCACGGGACTCAATGATGTAACAACTGGCGGGATCCCGAAAACGTCACGCCTTTGACCGCGAAGAGATGTCCACAAAGGCACACAAGCGACCCCGCGGGGAGACCTTGGACCCCTGCTGGTCCTCGGTGTACCACACAGAAGCCACGGATCCCCAGATAGGAGCAAGACGCAGATTAGCACGGTGGCCAAACCAGAGCTCATACGTTGTAACATGGTCACGAAGGGGACCGTGCGTAAGGCAGTTATAGACCCACGTCAAGTAGGCACATCCTTCATATGCAAAGGATTCTGGGAGACCGCACTCAGACCGCATAGCACAAACCGCATCCTCCATGGTGCGGTTCCAGCGCTCAGAAAATCCGTTCTGCTGAGGAGTAGCAGGAGCGGCGACCTGGTGAAAAACCTCGTGCTTGGCAAAGAAACTGTCCATCTCGCCAAGAAACTTGTCGCCACAATCCGAGCATAATGTGTGCTTCGTGTGGCGGGATAGACACTCAGCCATCCATAGCTAGAGGCAAAGTGCAAGCGGCGTCGCTCTTCTGGCACAGGTTGTAGACCCACCACATCCGGGTGAAGTCATCAGCCAGAGTCAGGATGTATCGACCCTCATCGAACAAAGATTCGACAGGGAGAGGACTGAGAAGGTCCAAATGGACCAACTCGATAGGGCAAAGAGCTCGAGAATAGGAGTCATGGTAGGTGCAACGATGCATCTTACCCTAAGCGTAGACTAGACAATTGGTCTTGGGCGGCCTTCCAAAAGATGCCGCGTCAAGACCAAGTGCGGTTTGTGTCCAAATGAGCTTCAACACAGTGTTGAAGCCCACATGACAAACGCGACGATACAGTAGTTACTGATGCTCAACAGAGAGAACACCAGTGAAAAACACATGAGCGGGAGGGGAAGGGAAGCAAGGAGAAGAAGAAATCTGAGATACATGATACAAATCATCCACAACAAAGGCACAAAGAACAATGGCATGAGTATCAACAATAGTCACAGTTGTGGAGTCTGCAGTGTGCTCCACAGAGAGTCCCATCAATGTGCAGGCATGCACAAAAACCAAGCTGAGCTCAAGTTCAGGCACAAAAAGCATGTTGAAAGATACAAGGGGCCAGACGGACCATCAAAGCACACAACCCCAACACCCTTGACCGGCAATGACTGACTAGAGCCTGTGCAAACGGAGCGAACAGACACAACAAGATCGAGGACAACGAAGTCACTACGACGATAGGTCATGTGGTATGGGTCACCACTGCTCACTGGTGGAAAAGCGAGAACTGATGTGGTCGTGGTCGCCGCGCGAAGAGAGGCTGTGCTGCTCGACGCAGACCGTTGTGCGTGTGCAGCCTGAATACTACGAGTGATCCGTGCCCAGTCGAGCGGCTGCTGGCACTCGATGTAGCGATGAGCACCTCCAGAGTTGTAGCAGTGAACAGTACATCCACTATTACCGCCCGATGACTACTGCTGCTGCGACTACTGCTGACCCGAACCGTGCCTCTTTTCCCCCTTCTTCCCCTGTGCCGCTACTGCCACACCTTGCGTCTGAGTCAGGGTAGTCGGGATGGAAGGGGAAGAAGAGGATGTGCCAGAGGATGGAGGAGAGGACTATAAGAAGGGCATCAGTGGCAACACGATGACCGCTGCAGCAAGAGGACTATCCTGATGAGCCACGTAAACCTCATAGGCGGAAGTCACCTGGAGGAAAGGCTAATGCGCCCAAGGAAGAAGCTGAATAGAGGTGGAGAAGGGCTTGAGCACGGTGTCGCTATACCCCAAGAAGATGCGTGCGTGCTCAAGACAAACCTTGAGCAAAAGCATGCAGAGCGTCCAGAACTGTGTACCTCCTGAGGTCCCAAGGCGCGTGTAGATGCGCATGGCCAGCCGCCAGTAATCGGCTTCGGGTTTGGTAGGTCCCTGATGAAGGGAGTGAAAGGCGCAAATGTGAGCCGCGTGGGTGGCGTGCGTCTCTGATGCAAGCAGGGAAAATTCCAGGTTCCAGCCCCGACATGGNAGCTGAATAGAGGTGGAGAAGGGCTTGAGCACGGTGTCGCTATACCCCAAGAAGATGCGTGCGTGCTCAAGACAAACCTTGAGCAAAAGCATGCAGAGCGTCCAGAACTGTGTACCTCCTGAGGTCCCAAGGCGCGTGTAGATGCGCATGGCCAGCCGCCAGTAATCGGCTTCGGGTTTGGTAGGTCCCTGATGAAGGGAGTGAAAGGCGCAAATGTGAGCCGCGTGGGTGGCGTGCGTCTCTGATGCAAGCATGGAAAATTCCAGGTTCCAGCCCCGACATGGATCAGCATCCACGCCTGTGCCGGCCTCTCTAAGGAACGGGTGAAAGTCCATGACGATCTCGAGCGACATGGCGTAAAGGATTCCGTGCGTCACTCTGTTGTGGCCCAAACATGGAAAAGAATCTCTCAGCAGCCAAAGCCGTCCTTGCTGACATATCGTGGGGGCGGTGTCTCGAAGTCCTTGGGTTACCACTCCGTAGGGAGAGCAACCACAGGCTAAGAAGGACGAGGGATGGGGAAGACATTGGGACAAAGAAAGTTGTTGGGGTAAGGATCGGGCGAGGATTGGATCTCCAAGAAGAGGGAGCCAGATGTGTGGGGGGGCTAAGAACGCGTCTGAAGCTGGCGAACACGCTCCTGAAGCACGCCAATCTAGCTCTTGTGACCACCATCCTCCATACCTGGCATGTTAGGGTTCTTAACCCAAGGATCAAGAGGTGGCGCGTCATGCCCAGCTCCTGTCATTGGTGCAGATGCTGACTGAATTGCAGAGGGTATGACACCGCCGACTCCCCCGGAGGTCTTCCGTGGGGTCGTGGACTGACTATGAAGAAACTCAGTGAGCGTACTGATGGCGTCAGTTTGTTGCTACAACAGACAACGCATCTCATCCTGCTGGCTCCACAGGTCCTCAATAGCCTCCGAGCGTGGGCTCATGACCGTTGAGGAGGATGAAGAGGGATCTAGTAGTCCTTTGTCCTTGTCACCGGCCGGAGCCATGTCAGCACTCAATATGGGCCGGGGTGTCATACTAGGCGGATTGCAAACCATAAGATTTTCTTGAAGAGTTGAAACGCTGGCAATGTTTGAATTTCCGACCCAAAGTTTTGAAGAAGGCAAGTGCTCACATCAGCACAGGTTTGCTGATGTCAGCACGGACTTGATGACGTTAGCAAGGAAAATTCTGATGCTGGCACAGCTTTTTTCAACTCTTACGGCTGTTGCACCATTGTGCATAGGGTGGTTGCCCCGCGGTAGCCGCGTAGAAGCTGCATGGAAGCTCCTTAGCGACTTTTGCTCGGCTGTTGCTGCTGTTGTGCCTGCGCCTGTAGCAGCAGCCGCGCACCTACTTGCGTAGCTGTTGCAGCAGCTACGTGGTGCTGATGTGCTACGGTGCTGTTGCGCGTTGCTGCGCACTTTTGTACGTGTTGCTGTAGCTGTGTGCTACTATTGCGTTACTGCTCTGCTGCGTTGTTGTTACTGGTACTCATGCTTGCTGCTATTGCTGTTACTCAATGCTGCTACTGGGCACTATTGCTTTTGCTGCCTCTGGCTGCTCGCTACTCGTAGATCTCTGCTCACTGCTTGCTGCTCGCTACTTGCTGCTGCTGCTGTTGCCCGCTGCCGCCTGCTGCTGCTGCCGCCAATAATTGCTGCTGCTAACACCGATGCCAGCAGCCGATGGCGGCTGCCGCCTGCTATAGTTGCCGCCTGCTGCTACTACTACTAGCAGCTGCTGTTGCTGCACTCTCACGTGCTGAAGGCAACTGGCGTCGGTTGTAGTCGGGTGACGTCGACAGGTCCTAGTGAATTGGCTTAAGCGATGACGCTCACTACTGCTGCTCTGCTACGTCTCTGCTACGCAACTAGGCGAGAACAATCTTCCCACTCGGATACCATGAGAATATGCGTGGAAGCTTCCTAGCAACAAAGTCGCTCATAAGGCGTCAGTGCTTGGTCAGACGGTGACGAGATTCACAGGTCGTACACACAACGGCAAGAGTCTGGCTAGGAGACACAAGCCAAAGTGTCAGAATTTTTCAATAGCATTTTCAAAGAGAAATGACAAATGACTGGTCCACGTAATAAATGCCTGTCGCGGCGAACGGTGGTCGTCGTACGCGGAAATACAACGTCTGTCCTAAAACCGGCCCAGAACCACTATTTTGGCCGTAACTTAGCATAGACAAGTCCAAACGCTATGTCGTGTAAACCTAAACGTGCAAAATCTCAAGCCACTCCCTAGGACTGGTCACATGCATGCATCTGGCATCAAACTTTGGATGCACAGTGCAAAAACATGCAAATCGGGCCTACGGCCAGCCAACCGATAAACTCCTACGTGCTGCAAAACAACCGCACAAGGTCCCAGACAGCATCGAGGACTCTGGGATGGACGTCGGTCAGCTCTAAGCAGGTGGTCAACCAGTAGACGACGCACTGGTGCCACCTGTGTCCGCATTAGGGATTCTTTTGTTTTTTGTCTCACATCTCTCACTTGTACTTTGTTGTGTCCTCCCGGCTTGTGTACATCGGCGTGCAGATGACTGACGGCGAGATGCGACACTGATGGAGTGTGGCTCGGTGGAGCCGACGCACATTGAGGCCTACACACAGTTTTCTTGAGCCTCCTCCCTCCTTCATGCTCATCTTCATCGGCAGACCTGCTTGGCATTCTTGCCGCCGAAAGGCACTGTCGCTGCATATGCTGTTTGCACATGTCCTGCACCACGTTTGACTGCGCTGCTGCGTTCGTAGTGCTATGTCATGCCTAGGGTCCAAGCTTCATGAATTTTTGGCACCATTGGTAGCGGTGCTTAGAATAGACGTTGCCTGGGTTTAGGCAGCCATGACTCCTCATTGCCATTTTTCTAGCTGGTTCTGACTGCACAACTGAGTTTGCAGCGTGCATATAATGGTATTGTCCAGTTTTTAGGCAAAACGGTCGACGCCCGGGTTTTGGGCACTCAGACTTAGACTCTAGAGCGGTGGATTGAGGGGGCAGCAAACTAAGCAAGGAGCGTGGAAGCCCACACGTTGCATCAACAATGCTACTACCCCAACTTGCGCTCTAACACAGTTTCCAGTTTGGTATCAGAGCAAGAGCATTGCAGCAGCAACAGACGACAGGCGTACGGGTTCCTGACTACGTCGGCGGACCCCCATACGCACCTCTGCAGGGGAAATGCTAACGGATTTTTTTCGGCAGCATTGACCCGCCTAATGGCAGCGTCAGATTTTTTCCCACGGCCATTGGGCCAGGGAAAATGCTGCCGGATTGTTTCCCGCAGCGTTGACCCCCACGCGTGACGCGAGGAGGTGAGGAGCAGGCCGCGTTTGGCACCTGCTCGCGACAACGCACGAAGCGATGTCGTCCACGAGCAGTGACTAGACGAACCAACAAGTAGTAGTAGCAGCCTGCAGCAACAACAACAGCTTACAGCAGCAGCGAGCCATGGCAGCAGCAGCCAACAGTAGGTGTGCGCAGCGACAGCAGCCGGCAACAGTAGCAGCTCGTAGCAGCAACAGCCTACAACCGCAAGCAGCAGCAGCAGTCAGTAGCAGAAGCTCCTAGTAGCACCAGTGGCAGCTCACAGCAGCACCAGTGGTAGCTTGCAGCAGTAGCAGCAAGCAGCATCAACAGGCCGATGCAGTAGCAACAGCAGCAAGCAGTAGGCAGCACCATCCGACAGCAGCCAGCAGCAGCAGCTGCAGCATCCGCCAGCAGCAGCAGCTGCTATACCTGCTCCCAGATTACTACTAACAATGAGCAGCGACCTGCAGGCACCCAGCTCGTTGCTCGCAGCAGGCAGCGCGCAACAAGCAGCGAGCAACGAGCTCACTGCTCATAGCTCGCTGCTCACAGTAAGCAGCGAGCTCGCTATGACGAATGAAGAGAAAAAAAGGAATGAGAATAAATCCCCCATCGCATAGGTGGCCCTGTAGCGGTTGCAGCCACCACCACAACCACTGCAGCACCCACAGCAGCCACAGCAGCACGCAACAGCTCAGCCGTAGTAGTAGCAGCAACAGAAGCAACTGCTTCTGAAGCAGCAGTAGTAGCAACTGCTACTGCAACAGCAGTAGCAGCAACTGCTACTGCAACAGCAGTAGCAGCAACTGCTGCTACAACAGCAGCTACAATAGTAGCAACAACAACTACAAGAGCAGCAGCAAGCGCTGCTGCCACAACAGCTGCAACAACAACAGCATCAGCAGTAGCAGAAATAGTAGTAGTAGCTGCAACAGCAGACCAGTAGCAGCAACAACAGCAGCTGTGGCAGCAATAGCAACTGCAGCAGTAGCTACCCTATAGCTGATACAACAGTGGCTCCAGCAACAACCGCTGTTGATGTCAGCCTTCCTCAGCTGACATCACTACTGATGTCACTGCTGAAATCATTAAGAAAAAAACATTTTTCAGCAGCAACCTTGTAGATAACATAGTAGCAACTGCTTACGACAGCCACCCTAGGCTGAAGTCATTGCTGATGTCACTATTGACATCAGCAGCACAAAAACAGGGTACAAGGAGGGCAACCATGGCAGAAAACAAAGAGGGGTCCTCCTCTATTGGAGGACCCCCCTTCCTGCAATAGCTACAGCAGTTCCAGCAATAGTAGCAGCAGTTGCCGCCACTACAACAGCAACAGAAACGGAAGCAACAACAGCAAGAGCAACAACAACAGCCGCGATACCAACAGCAGCAATAGCAATACCGTACAGATCTTGATATTCATTTTTTTCAAATTCATAATTTAGGGAATCTTTACATTCGAGCACGGGTTTTGATAAAATATTTTTTTAGGTGGTACCTTGGAATTCGTTGAACGAAAAAACATGATCCTTGAAATCGACGAAGACCGGTCTCGACCACCGCCGATGACCGGTTTTCGAGGCCGCGTAAGTCTGACACGGCTTGCCCGACGCGACAGCCCGCGTCAGACTGACAGATCTGACGCGGAAAGATTGTTTTCGCGTCGAGACCTGAAGAGATGACCGGAGGTCAGACCGCTTCAATATTTTAATCAGGCCATTTTTAGGCTTTCAAAAAAAATTCTGTACCCGAGTCAGAAAAGTAATCATTTAGGTGTTACCTATTGAATTCGATGAAAAACAATCGTTGAACCAGAAACACCAAAAAAAACTTTTGATCGAATATCAAGATCAATAGGGTACTAGGTGCAACAGCAGCAGCAGCAGCAGCCGCACCGACAGCCACAGCAGCAGCAGCCACAACAACAGCAGCACTAGCAAAAGCAACAACAACAGCAGCAATAACAACAGTAGCAGCAACTGCAGCAGCACCAACGCCCTGAAGGCTCTGTCGTAGGTCATGCTGGATCAACAGATCCGCTCCCGCTTTGCGCCAGCAACTTGCAATGCTGACACTACAGCTAGCGGCACTACAGTTTCCGACACCGTTGCCGCAACAGCAGCTACAGTAGTAGCATCAACAGTCACTGCCACAACAACATCAGTAGCCATCGTAGTAGCTGTAGCAACGTCAACAACAACCGTTTGTTCCACCCAGGTACAGGAGCCCTACGGTCTTCTATGCCATGCAGTACCTGGCCTAACAACACACCCAGCGCCAACAACAGACGGTGACGTCAGTCCTAGGCCCCACTCTGGGTGCCGGCCGTAAGCCAAAGGACTTTGAAATCCCGTTNAGCAATAACAACAGTAGCAGCAACTGCAGCAGCACCAACGCCCTGAAGGCTCTGTCATAGGTCATGCTGGATCGACAGATCGCTCCCGTTTTGCGCCAGCAACTTGCAACGCTGACACTACAGCTAGCGGCACTACAGTTGCCGACACCGTTGCCGCAACAGCAGCTACAGCAGTAGCATCAACAATCACTGCCACAACAACATCAGTAGCCGTCGTAGTAGCTGTAGCAACGTCAACAAAAACCGTTTGTTCCACCCAGGTACAGGAGCCCTACGGTCTTCTATGCCATGCAGTACCTGGCCTAACAACACACCCAGCGCCAACAACAGACGGTGACGTCAGTCCTAGGCCCCACTCTGGGTGCCGGCCGTAAGCCAAAGGACTTTGAAATCCCGTCGCCGCAGCTTCAGTCTGGCGACCAGTTCCGGAACTGGGATCTCAGCTTCCGAATCTGGACACAGGGCAAGGGCTTGTGTCCCTACTCTGTCCTGCCCTTCCACTCCACCCAGGCCGACCAGGTCTATGACGTCGGTCGCGCTGTGCGTGCCCTCGTCAATGTGGCCCCTTTAGCCGCACGTCTCGCCCTTGAGCCCTTCCTCGGCAACCTCACCACTGGCGTACTCACGCCTTGTCAGAAAATGGCCCCCAGGTGGAGGCACTTCCAACGTGGCCCGACGGGTCTACTGTGTGTTCACGGATTCTTTTGTGCAGGTTCTGAGTCCAAGCGTGAGCTTTCTGGTCGCCCCACGCTATGTTTATGGGAGTTGAAGGCAAATGTGAGACAGTCACTTTTGCGAAGGGAATAACGCGATTTTGCATTTGTTTTTGAACGTAGACATGATCTAATCATTTGTAGGGCTAGTCATGAGCTCTCTAACGCACCAAATCGTGCACAATTCAGATAACCGTAGCTCCCGCTACGTCAGTCGAAGCGCAGCACCCCAAACCAGCCTCTCACTCTGCGGCGCGCACGACGTCGCCCGCCGAGGCGCCTTCACACATCAAGGACCCATCAAAACGCCATTCCGGAGGCCCAGATGTCCCTACGCATAGTGGCGGCGGATCTGTTTTGATGAGTTAATCATCAAGTTTGGTGATGGGGATGGATGTGGGTCGAAACCTGTTCGCGGACCTGCACTCGGAATTTTGACCAAGTCCCCGAGTAACAAACTGTACTACTGAGTTCCGGACTCCGAGCGAGGATTTTGGCTAAGTCCCTCAGTAACAAACTGCAATCCTGAAATCCGGCGGATCATCCACCGGACGCCTCGGCAGATCTTCCGGAGCAAAATCCCTAGATGGCATTTTGTTACTCGTTCCGGTCAATTATTCACCGGAAGTCGAACCGCGGGCGGCTCCCAGAACTGCCGCGCACACCCCAGCTTTGGAAGTACATATATCCCTCGTTAGTAGTCCGATTCCTGTGAAACAACTTCCACCGGATTTAGCAACTTGTCAACTTTTAGGGGCATCCCTCCATTTTAGGATCCGAGCAGTTTTTGAGTCGCCAGATCCGTCGACAAGGATTTTCCTCTCTCTGGCGGCTCGTCGGCGCCTCCCGGTGCCGCACTTGGGCATGCAGAGGGGCAAATCTTCAACACGCCTGTCCAGTGACACTGACCCGAGAGCAGCGTGGCACGTACTTACACGCCCTCATCGCCTGTCCAGTGACACTGAGACCAGCCGCCTGCTCCGGGAGTTCAACTCCCTCCTCATGGGGGAGACCGAGATGGTCACCTCCTCTTGGCAACATAGAGAGGTACTCCTGTGCCGCCTCGGAGACGCCGCGCCACCCCCCCCTCTCTGCGCTCCTGGCCATCAAGTGTGGCACCACCGACCCCTTCTCCGACGTCTTCGTCCACTACTCCCAGGACGTCCTTGCCACTATAGCTGCCCAGGGTACCCTCGTGCCCTGGGCGTACGAGCTCTTCCTCCGCATCAAGAAGGCTCGTCAGGAGTCACACATCCATCTCACGGAGTCCCTCGCCTCTCCTCTCGTCACCTCCGTGGCTGTCGACGCTTCCGTAGGAGGAGAAACTTCCGGTGCCTCCTCGGCTGGCAAGAAGAAGAAGAGGAGCACGAAGGGCAAGGGTCCTCAGTAGCAGACTAGCCAATCCGGCAGCGCCAGCCTCGTCTGCCACAACTCTGGCCAGTATAAGCATGAGTGGTACACGTGTTTGCTCCTGACTGACAAGGCTCGCGTCATCGCCACCATGCATCGCCAGCGCGAGCGGCGCCTTGCCATCACTGCCATGACCGTCGTTGCACCTGCCACATCTGTGCCGTCCGTGATGGCCCCACCGCAGCTTCCTCCATGGCCGTCCGCGCCCGCTCCTTCGTCCCCGACGCCTTCCTTCCCCTTCTTATACTCTTGCGTCGTTACCCCGTAGTCGGTCTACTCCGTTGAACCCTCCACCCGCAAACGCCAGCTGGAGCAGTTCATCACGTTTCATCTCGGCCTTCCTCGCCCTCCTCCCCAGGGAAGTGCGAGTTGCGTAGTCGCTAGTTCCTCCCTACCCTGCATGACATAGTCGATGCTATGATCATGTCTTGTATCTCCGTCCGTCCTGTCCTCTGTCGTTCCTTGCCCCCTTGCTCCTCTTCACCTGGCTGGATGACTGGCATTCCCCATTCCCACCTCCGTCCACTTCCTCAGCGTCGCTTGCCCATTGCCATGTGACCATCAACAACCTGGCCACACCGGCCCAGGATCCGTCAGAGACCTGGATCATCGACTCCGGGGCCACAAATCGAATGACGGCCTTGCGCAAGGCTTTCAATGTCCTTGGTCCCGTCACCGATGTCACCAGGGTTCGGACCGGTTCTGGTCAGGTGTTACCCATCCGTGGTGTCGGCGTCGTTCGTTCCGTGGTCCAGCCGGCAATGTCTTCTTGACTGACTTTCTCTTTGTCCCTGGCCTTGAGCTCAGCCTCCTGTCTGTCACTGCCCTTGATGGCATGAGCATGGAGGTTTTGAATTCGTGTGGTATGGGCACTGTGTCGTTGCACCCGTCCAGTCATGTCATTTTGCATGCCACCGCCCGTGGCAACTTGTGGCACGTACTGCGCCTGTCTGCTTCCACCTCTATCCCCTCCTCGTCAGCCGACACTGGCCACATGTTTGTTACTAGCACACTGTCTCCACAGCACACACGTCTCTTGCATCGCCGGCTCTGTCACGTCTACTCTGCCGCTGTTGACATCATGCTTCACACGCAGCCAGCCACAGGCCTTGACCCAGCCTCCGAACCTCTGGCGTGTCCCACCAAGTGCATTGATTGCGCTCAGGGAAAGGTGCACCCTTCCACCTACCCCCTCTCTACCTCTCAAGCGTCCACCTCGCTGGACCTGGTTCACTCTCATGCCATGGGTCTCCTCCCGACAGAGTCAGTCGGCGAGCATCGTCGTTACGTCTTGACACTTACGGAAGACTATTTTCACTATCGCTGGGTCTTCTACCTTCGGCAGAAGAGCGACGTGGCTCTCACCATTCGAGACTGGCTTGTCCATGCTAAGCGCAAGTATGGTCGCCATCTCCGCCACTTTTGTCCTGATCACGGGGATGAGATTCTGGGGGAGACCACACTCTTCCTCGCCTCCCGTGGTGTCCATAATGAGACGTCGGCGCCTTACATGCCGGCCCAGAACAACCTCTTTGAGCGATGGAACCGCACCATGGCCAACGCCGTCTATACCATGCGGGTCAAATCCGGCATTTTTTACGATTTCTACTTCGAGGGGCATGACCTACATGACGTCGGTCTGGAACCGGATTCCCCATGGACCCATTCTCCGTCAGTCCACCCCATACTAGCACTAGTGTGGAGAACGCGCCGACCTGCGTCCGGTCTGGGTCTGAAGCTGTGAAGCCATCTCGTGGTTGCCTATCCCACACCAGGGTGGCAAGCTCGATCCTCGCGGTCGTCCGTGCACCTTCCTTGGTGTCTCACGTTAGTCAAAGGCATGGCACTTCTGGGACCCTACCCGACATTGCATCGTCGAGTCCCACGATGTCCTCTTCTTTGAGGACTTGTTTCCCCGTGACCTCGTTCGCTCTAGCGCATTGATGTTCCTCCCGTCGTGTGGGGGAGTGGTGGGTCCGTCCTTCGTCTAGTGGTGTCCGGGCGTTCCATCGTCTGCGCCCGCGGGTCCGTCTGCGCCGGCTACCCCATCTCTGTCCGACAGCCCCTTAGAGCTGGCTGCCCCATCTGTTTCCGACAGCCCCTCACAGCCGGCTGCCTCATCCGTGCTCGCTAGCCCCTCAGATCCGGTTGCCTCGTCCGTGCCCGCCAATCCCTCAGGGCCGGCGGCCTCGTTCGTGCCCGCCAGCCCCTCAGGGTCAGTTTTCTCGTCCGTGTCCGCCAGCACCTCAGGGTTGGTTGTCCCATCTGTGTTCGACAACCCCTCAGGACCGGCTGCCCCATAAGTGTCCGCCAGCCCCTAAGGGCCGGCTGCCCCGTAAGTGTTCGCCAGCCCCTCAGGGTCCGTTGCCCCGTCCGTGTCCGCCAGCCCCTCAAGGCCGGCTGCCCCATCCGTGTCCACCAGCCCCTCAGGGCCGGCTGCCCCCTCCGTGTCCGCCAGTCCCTCATGGCCGGATGTCCCGTCCGCGTCCGCCAGCCCCTCAGGGTTGGCTGTCCCATCTGTGTTCGACAACCCCTCAGGACCGGCTGCCCCATAAGTGTCCGCCAGCCCCTTAGGGTCGGCTGCCCCGTAAGTGTCCGCCAGCCCCTCAGGGTCCGCTGCCCCGTTCGTGTCCGCCAGCCCCTCAAGGCCGGCTGCCCCATCCGTGTCCACCAGCCCCTCAGGGCCGGCTGCCCCCTCCGTGTCCGCCAGTCCCTCATGGCCGGATGTCCCGTCCGCGTCCGCCAGCCCCTCAGGGCCAGGTGCCCCATCCGTATCCGCCAATCCTTCAGGGCCGGCTACCCCATCCATATCGGCGCGCTACACACGTGGTCTGGGAGGGAGCCTCAGACCTAGGCCGAAAATGAGCACTCAGGCCGCCTCCGCACGTCCTCTCACTCCCCGACCCCCTGGCATCCCACGAGGCTCCTCACCTCATGTCAGATCCACTCCCACGGTCGTTAGTGGGGACCCCTGTACCAAGGCACTTGGCTTGGCCACAATGTCAGTCATCGCTAACCTACTTCCAGGGTCAGCTTTGGGCTATGCCTTGCTCCATCAGGAGCACCAGTATGCCATTGCGGCCACGCTCACATGGATGCCACCAGGTGTGCAAGACGCGCACGCACTTAGTATCCGCCCCACAGAGCAACAAGAGGACCTAGCCACCCTATGTGAGGCTCGGGCGCCCCCCGAGGCGCTCACTAGGAGGCTGCATTTGCATGAGCTTGACGCCATTCGGCAACATCACGTCTTTGAGCTTGTCAATCTCCCCTCGAGCCGTATGGCTATCGGCGTCAAGTGGGTTCTCCAGCGAAAGTGGAAACCAGACGGGTCCCTGGACAAGTACAAGGCCATCCTCACAGCCAAGGGGTTTGCTCAGGTCCCTGGGATTGACTATGACCAGATCTTCGCTGCGGTCAGTCGGTTCTCCACAAGCCGGGCGTTGTTCAGCCTTGTTGCCCAGAACGGGTGGGAACTACATCAGATCGATGTGAGCAAAGCCTTCCTCCATGGTTCACTTGAAGTGAGGAGCTCTACATGGTGCAGCCTCCATGCTTCGATGATGGCTCCGGCAAGGTTTGGAAGATGCGGAAGGCCCTCTATGGCTTGAAGTAGTCACCGTGCTGCTGGAACCAGGACATCAGTCGTACAGTCCTTAGCGGAAACCTCCTTCGCAGATCCGCCGACCCCGTGCTGTTCATCAGTCCGCGAGATCAGACTCTCGTTGCTGTCCTAGTCTATGTCGACGACCTGCTCATTGCATCGCCGGATGCAGGTGCCATCCAACGCGTCAAGGACCTGCTGCATGCTGCCTACCAGAGGAAGGACCTCGAACCAACACGAGTCTTTCTGGGCATTGAGCTTGAGCATGATCGCTCCGTGGGCATCTTTCATGTCTATCAGGCCACCTACGTCTAGACCTTGTCTGGGCGTTTCGCTGAGGACCAGCCCCTCATGTCAAGAGCATCCTCATCCATGTCGCCCAATGGTCAGGCGATGCTCAAGAGCTCTGATCCAGCCAGTAGACGTGACCATGTATTTTAGCGTCATCGGGTCACTAATGTTCCAGGCAACGACGACGCGTCCAGACATTGCCTTCGCCATCAACCTCCTGGCATAGTTCTCGCAAGAGCCGCATCACCTCCACTTTGAGGCCGCGATCCGAGAGTTGCGCTAAGTCGTTTTTATCCCACGGCGAGGCCTCATGTTCTATCGACAGCCGTCCGTTATGGTGACGGGATACACCGACAGTGATTGGACCGGCAATCCGGACGGTAAGAGTCGTACTGGCAGGATCTTCCTTGTTGTTGGAACGGCTGTATCCTGGCGCAACGGCAAGCAAGGTTGCATTGTGCACAACACTGCTGAGGCTGAGTATGTGGCCCTTGGTTCTGGCGCTTGTGAGAGCATGTGGCTACGTCGCCTGTTGTCCGAGTTGCGTAAGTCAGTCTCGTCCATCACCTTGTACTATGATAATGAAAGTGCCATGGCCATTGCGAACAATGGCGGCGTGCACCACACTCGCACAAAGCACATCAATGTCGAGTATCACTATGTGCGTTTGTTGTTACATGACGGCAGCATCAGCATTGTGTGGGTAGAGACAGCATTGCAGTTGGGTGATTTCTTGACCAAGGCATTGAAGCGTGACTCGTTCGAGAAGGCTGTGAGTACAGTCGGCGTGTGTCCGTGAGGTTCTATCTCTCCCTGTCCTATCGCTTCGTCTTTTTGCTCTCTGCCCGTCCATGTGCACTGCGCCTGTGAGTCCTGGGGGAGTGTTGATTTTTTGTCTCACATCTCTCACGTGTACTCTGTTGTGTCCTCACGGCTTGTATACATTGGCGTGCAGATGACTGACAGCAAGACGCGA
>SZWC01004548.1:22479-34187 GCA_023375785.1 Penium margaritaceum | reverse complement strand
GTCTTTTTGCTCTCTGCCCGTCCATGTGCACTGCGCCTGTGAGTCCTGGGGGAGTGTTGATTTTTTGTCTCACATCTCTCACGTGTACTCTGTTGTGTCCTCACGGCTTGTATACATTGGCGTGCAGATGACTGACAGCAAGACGCGATGCTGATGGAGTGTGGCCCGGTGGAGCCGACGCACGCTCAGGCTTACACACAGTTTGTTGGAGCCTCCTCCCTCCTTTGTGCTGAGCTCCATCGGCAGACCTCCTTGGCAGTCGTGCCGCCGACAGGCACTGTCGCTGCATATGCTATCTGCACATGTCCAGCACCATGTTTGGCTGCGCTGCTGCATTCGTAGTGCTATGTCATGCCTAGGGTCCAAGCTTCATGATTTTCTGACACTGTTGGTACCAGGGGTTAGCATAGACGCTGCCTGGGTTTAGGCAGCCATAACTCCTCGCTGTTATTTTTCTAACTGATTCTGACCACAGGACTGCGTTCGCAACGTGCGTATTATGGTATGGTCCAGTTTTTAGGCAAAACGGTCGACGCCCAAGTTTTGGGATGTTGGCCGTCTGGTAGGGCTCACCGAGAAAACTCTGCCTGCCAGAAAACAGGTCTATTTTCTGATTGGCTGGTTAGCTGAGTAACAAGCTCTACAGAGCTGGGGGGGAGCTAGAACTTAGAGGGGTCTCCCATTGCTGCTCATTCTTCATTCCTAATCTGCCACTTCCTATATTCAGCTGCTTTCAGGTGCTAGCACTGGCGCACAATTCTGAGTAACAAACCCAGAGGACTCATACTTAGACTCTAGAGCAGCAGACTGAGGGGGCAGCAGACAAAGCAAGGAGCTTGGAAGCTCGCACGCTGCATCAACAATGCTATTGCCCCAACCTGCGCTCTAGTGCAATTTCCAGTTGGATTTGCACGGGCATGGACACGGCAGAGTGGTCACAGTACATTGTACAGGACGACAGGAACGTCACAAATCACACCACTGCCCCCTTCTTCTGTTTTGCTGCTCTCAGTGATGATGTCTTCTTGTTCTCTCCATTGACTAGCAAATGACCCACACACAATATGTGTTCAACAGCAGTCATTGCTGTTGTGATGTGAGCTGGTTCCGTCCGTTTGTACAGCTTACTGTGACCACTCGGCCGTGTCCATGCTCGTGCAGATCCCTGATGCGGACCCAGCTGGCGTCGGAGCACTGATGGTTGGTGGATTAACCCGCCAGCAGCCACCAGGCGGCTGCCATGACGTCCCGGGTGCTTGCTGGGGTACTCTGCAGTTTTTCTGCAGACGCTAGATTTTTTCTCGGTGGACAGGCTCTTGAGGCCGATTTGCATGTTTTGCATTGTCCTTCCACAGATTGATGCCAGACTTGTGTGTCGTAGCGTCCGGCTCGAGATTCTGCACGTCTAGGTTCAGACGACGCAGCATTCTGACATGTGTGCGCAGAGTTACGGCCAAAACAGTGGTTTTGGGCCGGTTTTAGGACAGCTCTTGGACCGCCGCGTGCGACACCCGCTGTGCGCCGCGGCAGGTATTTATGCCATGGACCTGTCATTTGTTATCTCTCTCTGCAAATGCTTATGAAGCATTCAGACACTTTGCCTTGTGTCCCCTAGCCAAACCCTTGCCGTTACGTGCACGACTTGTGACTGTCGTCACCGTCTGATTAGGCACTGACGCCTGGTCAACGGGAGTGTGGCTAGGAAGCTTCTATGCATCTTCTNTGCACGTCTAGGTTCAGACGGCGCAGCATTCTGACATGTGTGCGCAGAGTTACGGCCAAAACAGTGGTTTTGGGCCGGTTTTAGGACAGCTCTTGGACCGCCGCGTGCGACACCCGCTGTGCGCCGCGGCAGGTATTTATGCCATGGACCTGTCATTTGTTATCTCTCTCTGCAAATGCTTATGAAGCATTCAGACACTTTGCCTTGTGTCCCCTAGCCAAACCCTTGCCGTTACGTGCACGACTTGTGACTGTCGTCACCGTCCGATTAGGCACTGACGCCTGGTCAACGGGAGTGTGGCTAGGAAGCTTCTATGCATCTTCTTTTGGTATCAGAGCAACAAGCCAGAGATTGTTGTGCTGCACAGCAGAGATGCAGCAGTCGCAACAGCAGTGAGCAGCAGCAGCGGCAACAGCACACAGCGGCAGCGACAGGTCCTGAAAGGACCCACCAACCTGCGCCATTGCAAGGCGTAGGCTGCAACACCTGCGTGACGGAGGAGTCGTGCAGGAGGGGTGCAGCAGTGTAGCAGTACGCCAGCGCAGCAGCGCCATAGCAGCTGTCCAGCAGCGCAGCAACAGTGCTGGCAGTTTTGACCACAGCAGCAGCAGCAGCAGCAACATCGGCGGCGGCATCAGAAACATCAGCAACAGTAGCCGCCAAAGTGGCTTGAGGCCGTTGCCGTCAAGCTCAACGGCAGCAGCAGCAGCAACAACAACAGCAGCGTGCGCCACCGCTGCCCCTGTCCGTGCAACTTCCTAGAAGCCGCACGGACGTGGAGGAGCCGCAGACAAAAATCGCGTCAGCCACCACCTCCCCGTTGGTACGAGCTTGCCCTGGCTTCAAACGAACGCCGTTTTCAGCGTTTGAGGGTGCGTTGGAAAGCTCTTCTCTTAAGCTCTCCAGAGCTACTATTCATGCTAAGTTTCGTGCTCTGTCACCACCAGCAAAGACTGAAGTGCAACGCAGATTTGTTTTCTGCTGAAATTCGGGCAGAACAGGGAAAAGTGACGTTTTGCCACTTTTTCCAACTTTTTTCGACCGAAACTTTCACCACCATGTTCAGCACATTCAGGAGCCTCTGTGGTCCAAATTTCGCTTGATTTGGAAAACCTTGAATTTTTAGTGCTGAAACTTTAAATTTTCAGCACTTTGCCAAATTTCTGGCCGTCAGCACCATACTTTTGTCCGGCCAAATTTTTGGCCGGACAGTCAAAAATTTCCAGCGTTTCAAATCCTCGAGAAACGCTGTCAGTTTCTTGTTTGGAGCATTTTCGACGCTCGGCCCCATACTGAGGACCGCGATGGCGCCGGTCCGTGACAAGGACAAAGGACCCGCTGATCCCTCTTCCTCCTCTTCGGGCGTTGTGAGCCCGTGGTCGCAGTCCCGCATGATCGATGAGCTTCGTCGGTCGCAGGACGAGATGCGCCAGCAGCAGCAGAGGTAGTCCGACGCGTTGCAGGAGATCACAAAGTTACTGCGGGGCCGTTTGATGGCTTCACAGCAGCCAACTGGAGAGTCTACAAGAGCTGCACCATCCGCTCAGTAGTCTACACCCTACACAGTGCGGCGGTCTCAGCATCGATCATCACAGGTGGACACCTGGGACGAGGAATAGATTGAGGATGACTCACGCGAGCACAAGATTCGTGTGCTTGAGGAGCGCATCCGTGAGTTACGTCTGGGATCACAGCCTCCCACTCCACCACCTTCTCGCCATCAGGATCAGACACGTCGTTTAGCAGCATTCACCTTTGGTGGTGTTTCTCTCACTGGTGGGCTCCCCATACCCCGCCCACCATCTCCTGAGCCTGAGGTCGCCCTCCCCATGGAGCGGCGACCGAAGGACTTTGAGACACCTCCACCCCGTTACGATAGTGACGAGGGCTTCGATTGCTGGGAGACCCTGTTTCAGGTGTGGGCCGATTCTGAGGGTGTCTGGCCGTACTACCACAGCCAGTACCAGACTCGCGACGCTCACCAGGCCCAGACAGCAGCGAGAGCGATGGGGGGTCTCCTCTAGGCCACGCCACGGGAGACTGTGATCGACTTCCGTCCTTTCCTTGATCAGACCGGGACAGGGATTGGAGCAGATCCGCGTCAGGGGTGGGAGCTGGCCCTGACACTTCTCGCTGTGGAGACCCATGCCACGAGGGCGGCCCGACTACATGAGTTTCACTCCCTCCGCCAGAGCCCCACAGAGCCCGCAGCTGACTACTGGAGGCGCGCGATGCGCCTTTACACGCGCCTTGGGACCGGTGGCGGGACGCAGTTGTGGGCGCTCGACACCATCATGATGGGAGCGCATTTGGACCACGTGAAGCTCTTTACGGGCTTCGATCGTGTGGCTCTCTCTGAGCTGTCAGAGTCACTACAACTGCTTCCTTGGGCCCATCGCTACTTCATCCAGGCCACATCGACTCATGAGGCTGTCGTCGCTCATCAACAGAGTCCACTGGTTGCAGCAGTGACTGCGACGCCTCCTACGCCTCTGTCCTTGCTCACCAGTCCCACCTCGACCGCATCCTCCTCCTCCTCCTCTACTCTGAGCGGCCACACTCAGGGCATTGCAGTGGCCGCACAGGGAAAGAAGGGGAAGAAGCGACGCGGAAAGGGACAGCAGCAGCAGCAGCCGGCGAGTAGTGGCAGTGGACGTTCTGTCCACTGCTACAACTGTGGAGGCGCTCACTGCTACACAGAGTGTGAGCAGCCACTTGATTGGACTCGGATCATGCACGGCCTCCAAGCGACGCACGCACAGCGGACTTCCTCGAGCGACACACGGACTGGGCGCGCCGCGACCACGAGTGCTACAGACGCACCCGTTTCATCAGGCGGCAGCAGTGAGGTGGACCCTCGGGATCGCACGATTGCAGAGCTTTGTCAGCTGCTGTTCCTTCGTACTCAGGGAGGTGCGAGTGTGTTGTCACAGCCGAGTGGTCCCGACACAGCTTGTCTTACTGCGTCTGTTGCTCGTGATGATGCTTGTGGTGGAGCTATGGTGGCTTGCGATGAGGATGGACCTGACAGTATCGACTGGCTTGCCGAGTCACAGATCCGTGTTGTCCGTCGTTGTTCCGAGTCCTCTGCTGAGCGCCCAGCAGAGGTAGAGTGTTTTGTGGCATGTTGCTCAGTGTCGACGACTGGTCGTGAGCCGAGTGGCACCTGGATTATTGACTCTGGGGCCACTCATCACATGACCTGTCGTCGCAGTGACTTTGTTGTGCTGGGTCCCGTTGCGTCTGTTTGGTCTGTTCGCATAGGGTCTGGTCAGTTGTTGCCTGTACAGGGAGTTGGGGTTGTGCGGTTTGATGGTCCGTCTGGCCCCTTGTACATTTCTGATGTGCTCCTTGTCCCTGCTCTTGAGCTCAGCCTGCTCTCTGTTTGTGCATGCACCAGGATGGGCCTCACTGTTGAGCACTCTGCTGACTCTGCCACAGTGACTGCTCTTGACACACGTGCCATTGTGCTTCGTGCCTCTGTTGTTGATGACCTGTATCGTGTGTCTCATTGCACTCCCTCTGCTTCTCCTTCCCCTCCCCCTTCTACGCGAGTGTTTGTCACTGGTGTTCTCTCCCCGGAACACCAGCACTTGTTACACCATTGCCTCTGCCATGTGAGCTCGGACACTGTGTCCAAGCTCATTCGTACTCAGCCAGCCCTCGGTCTTGACGCAGCTTCTTTTGAGAAGCCGCCCAAGACCGACTGTCTTTTTTGCGCCCAGGGTAAGATGCATCGCTGCTCTTACCCTGACTCCTCCTCTCGGGCACTGCGCCCACTTGAGTTGGTTCACTCAGACCTTCTCAGCCCTCTCCCAGTCGAGTCCCTCTCTGATCGGGGTCGATACGTTCTCACCCTGACTGATGACTTCATGCGGATGCAGTGGGTCTACAACCTGCGCCACAAGAGCAATGCCGCATTAGCAGTCCGCCTCTCACTTGTGATGGCTGAGCGTCAGTCTCGTCACACTCTGCACACATTCCGTTCAGATCGTGGAGGCGAGTTCTTGGGCGAGATGGATGCCTACTTTGCCGAGCACGGTATCTTTCACCAGCTCTCCGCCCCTGCTACACCACAGCAGAATGGTGTGTCTGAGCGTTGGAACCGTACCATGGAGGATACGGTTCACGCTATGCGGTCTGAGTGCAGTCTACCGGAGTCCTTTGCCTTTGAGGGCTTCTCCTACATGACGTGGGTCTGGAACAGCTTGCCGCATGGTCCGCTTCCAGACCATGTCACGCCGTATGAGGTGTGGTTCGGCCATCGCGCTGATCTCCGTCTCGATCGTGTTTGGGGGTCTCTCACTTGTGTCTGGTACACCGAGGACCAGCAGGGTTCTAAGGTCTCACCTCGGGGACGCATGTGTTCCTTCCTCGGCATCTCCCCCCGGTCGAAGACCTGGCGGTTTTGGGATCCTGCTCGCCATCGCATTGTCGAGTCTCGAGATGCTCTCTTCTTTGAGACTCTCACCTACCGCAGCTTGTCTAGCATTCTGTCGCTGGCCGCCGACCACGTTCCTACCTGTGTAGCTTCCCGGCGGATGGGGGAGACTAGTCCTGCGGATGGGTCCGCCCGGGCTTCCTCACCTGGTGACCGATCTCCGGCTGCTGACGATCCGGCCATCGTGGCTGTGGGTCCAGTAGCCTCATCCGTACCGTCCGACACACCCGATCCTGTGCCACTTCCTTGTTCCACACCGGATCCCGTGCGGGCTCCAGTTCCATGTGACACACCTGATCCCGTACGAGCGTCAGTTCCCTCTGGCACACCTGACCTTGTGTCGGTGTCAGACCCTTCTGGCACACCCGATCCCGTACTGGTGCCAGTGCCGATCCCCTCTGGTACACCTGACCCCTTACCAGTGTCAGTCCCCTCCGTCACACCCACTCCCGTGCATCCACCCATGCCTCCTACGACTCTGGCACANGATCCGGCCATCGTGGCTGTGGGTCCAGTAGCCTCATCCGTACCGTCCGACACACCCGATCCTGTGCCACTTCCTTGTTCCACACCGGATCCCGTGCGGGCTCCAGTTCCATGTGACACACCTGATCCCGTACGAGCGTCAGTTCCCTCTGGCACACCTGACCTTGTGTCGGTGTCAGACCCTTCTGGCACACCCGATCCCGTACTGGTGCCAGTGCCGATCCCCTCTGGTACACCTGACCCCTTACCAGTGTCAGTCCCCTCCGTTACACCCACTCCCGTGCATCCACCCATGCCTCCTATGACTCTGGCACAGCAGCCTTCCCCGCAGCCTAAGGCGAGCGCTGCGTCGAGGTACTCCCACGAGCCTGGCGGTCGCCTGCGACCATTGCCCTCTAGAGCTCAGCAGACTGCTGACCCTGTGCCCAGACGACCAAATCATAGTGTTCAGAGCCCGGCACGAAGGCCCTTGGCCTGAGTGTCCAGGCAGACTACACCGTGATTCACCCAGCATGTCATGTCGGCTACAAGTTGGTCTCTCGAGAGTTCTTGGTCGCTTGCGACGCCGCAGCCGACCTTGTCACGGTCAGACCGATTCCGGAGGCGTGTGTCTTAGCCACCCGGAGCGCTCCCTCAATGATGCCTGATCCAGGCACGTTGAAGGAGGCACTCTCAGCTCACGATGCAGACCTGTGGCGTGCTGCTTGTGAGGATGAGGTGAGAGCCATCCGTGAGCACGGTGTCTATGAGCTTGTCGACCTCCCGCCTGGGCGGAGGGCTGTACAGGTCAAGTGGGTATTTCGCAAGAAGGTGAAGCCTGATGGCACACTGGATCGCTACAAGGCTCGCTTGACGGCCAAGGGGTTCGTAGGTTGAGGGAGTGGATTTCACTGACACCTTTGCACCGGTTGGCCACATGACCATGGCTCACGCTCTGTTTGGGGTTGTTGCTCACCACGACTGGGAGTTGCACCAGATGGACGTGAACAACGTGTTCCTCCATGGCACCTTAGAGGAGGAGATCTACATGGTCTAGCCACCTGGGCTCGAGGTTGGTGACAAGGTCTGGCGCTTGCACAAGGCCTTGTACGGCCTGAAACAGTCACCCAGGTGCTGGAACTTGGAGATCACTGGTACACTGACACGTGCCGGCTATGTACAGAGTGACGCTGACCCGTCCCTCTTTCTCAGACGGACAGCTGACAGCTTCACTGCCATCCTGGTCTACGTGGATGACCTCCTGATTGCGTCTTCTTCTATGGAGGCCGTGAAGGAGGCCGTGAAGGAGGCCAAGGCAGTTCTCCAGGCTGCCTGCAGGATGAAGGACTTTGGTCCTGCAGCTGTGTTTCTCGGGATAGAGATCGTGCGTGATCGCCAGCGACGGACACTCTTGTTACACTAGGCACGTTACGCCCATGTTGTGGGGGAGCGGTTTGCTGACCTCTTGGGTGCAGTTCCTACAGCCTCCACCCCCATCACACCTGACAGGCAGGATGCTCTCAAGGTGGATGATCCCGCAGACCTGGGGGAGACAGTGGACGTGACCCTGTACTTGCGCCTGATCGGCTCTCTGATGTACTTGGCCACTACCACACGATCCGACATTACCTTTGTCGTCAACCTCCTTGCACAGTTTTCACAATGTCCTCGGGCAAGAGCCCTTCATGCTGCTGTGCGAGTGGTCCGGTACGTGGTGTCCACACCGTACCTCGGACTCTGCTTTCGACGGCAGTGTTCGGTAGTAGTCAACGGCTACACAGACAGCGACTGGGCGTGGAGTCCTGATGGGCGCAGCCGGACAGGCTACATATTCCTGCTTGGTGGCACCGCTGTGTCGTGGCCCAGTGGCAAGCAGGTTTGTATCGCACATAGCTCATCAGAGGCTGAGTATGTTGCTCTGGGGGCTGGGGCTGCTGGAGCGGTATGGCTGTAGCGTCTGTTTCGTGAGTTGCGTCAGTCTGTGTCCTGCATTGTTCTGCGCTGTGACAACCAGAGTGATCTTGCCATCGCAGACAACTCTGGTGTGTTTCATGCACGCACGAAGCACATTGCTGTTGAGCATCACTTTGTGCGTGATCTTGTGGAGCGACAGGTGATCTCTGTTATCTGGGTCGGCATGGACATGCAGCGGGCTGACTTCTTCACCAAGGCACTTGCGCGTGGAAAGTTCATGGTGGCCATTCGTTCTTTCAGGCTACGCCCCTTGCCTGAGAGTGGCTAGAGAGAAACTAGGCAGCAGGTTGGGGCAGCTGCGTTGTTGATGCAGCGTGCGGGCTTCCACGCTCATTGCTTAAGTCAGCTGCCCCCTCAGTCTGCTGCTCTAGAGTCTAAATCTGGAAGCTCTGGGTTTGTTACTCAGAAGTGCACGCGCCAGTGTTAGCGCCAGAAAGCAGCTGGAAACTTATAGTAACTGATTAGCAATGAAGAATGAACAGCAATGGGGGACCCCTCCAAGTTCTAGCCCCCCCCCCCAGCTCTGTAGAGCTTGTTACTCAGTTCATCAGCCAATCAGAAAATAGCTAACTTCAGGCTGGCAGGTTTTCTCGGTGAGGCCTGCCAGACGGCCGACAGCCCAAAACCCGGGTGTCGTCCGTTTTGCCTGAAGCTGGACCATACCATTATACAGATGCTACGAACGCAGCTGTGTGGTCAGAATCCGCTAGAAAAATAGTAGCGAGGAGTTATGGCAGCCTGAACCCAGGCAGTGCCCACGATGGTTTATGCTGCCGAACAGGGCCATGCAACATGCAACAGGGACCCTAGGCAGCGCATGACGACGCAGGCACGACAGTGCGCGCTGGACGCATGCAGATAGCGACTGCGGTGGCAGTGACTGCCGGCAGCGCGACCGCCGAGGAGGCCTGCCGATGGAGCTGAACACGTCGCCGGAGAGAGGAGGCTCCAGCGAACTGCGAAACGACCTCAGCGTGCGTCGGCTCCACCGGACGACACTCCATCAGCGTCGAGTCTCGTCGTCAGTCATCTGCACGCCGATGTACACAAGCCAGGAGGACTGTTGTAGATCTAGTTGTGCACATGTGTCAGTTCTGCACGCGTATGGACATGCGTACCATCGGGTCATGGGGGAGTGTTGTGATGTGAGCTGTTTCCGTCCGTTTGTACAGCTTACTGTGACCACTCGGCCGTGTCCATGCTCGTGCAGATCCCTGATGCGGACCTAGCTGGCGCCGGAGCACTGATGGTTGGTGGATTCACCCGCCAGCAGCCACCAGGCGGCTGCCATGACGTCCCGGGTGCTTGTTGGGGTACTCTGTAGTTTTTCTACAGATGCTAGAGTTTTCTCGGTGGACAGGCTCTCGAGGCCGATTTGCATGTTTTGCATTTTCCTTCCACAGATTGATGCCGGACTTGTGCGTGTGACCAGTCGTAGCGTCTGGCTTGAGATTCTGCACGTCTAGGTTCAGACGACGCAACATTCTAACATGTGTGCGCAGAGTTACGGCCAAAACAGTGGTTTTGGGCCGGTTTTAGGACAGCTCTTGGACCGCCGCGTGCGACACCCGCTGTGCGCCGCGGCAGGCATTCATGCCATGGACCTGTCATTTGTTATCTCTCTCTGCAAATGCTTATGAAGCATTCAGACACTTTGCCTTGTGTCCCCTAGCCAAACCCTTGCCGTTACGTGCACGACTTGTGACTGTCGTCACCGTCCGATTAGGCACTGACGCCTGGTCAACGGGAGTGTGGCTAGGAAGCTTCTATGCATCTTCTTAATTGCATCCATTGAAGGTTCTTATCATCTGGCGCACAAACCCATTGCTTAATTGTCCTGAGGATGATGTTGTAATGACAGCGGAGTCCAAAGTCGAAAGACAACGCTGTCCATAGACGCGTACGAAATGACAGTGGTGCCCTTTGTTTTTTGTCGTGCGAGCAAAAACAGGCACGGCTGATGTATGTTTCATGTACATAACACATTTGACATGGATTTCGACTTTGAGCTTCGCCAACCATCACGAGCTCGCAGGAGGAGTTTTGCAGTGAAACCTCCCTGCGAGCTCGCGATGACCCTGCCACACACCCCATTTAAACTAGGGTGTTTGTCGTCGGTTTGGGGGGATTTGCAGATGCGACACACGTTGTGATAGAAGAGAGGGGATGTGCCCAGCCCCGCTACCGCGGGGCCCGGCACGTGCCTGAGAAAGTGCGTAGAAGCTTCCTAGCAACACGGCCGCTGACCGGGCGTCAGTGCCTAGTCAGACGGTGACGACAGTCACAGGTCGTACACACAACGGCAAGGGTTTGGCTAGGAGACACAAGTCAAAGTGTCAGAATGCTTCAATATAGCATATGCAGAGAGAAATGACAACTGACAGGTCCAGGGCATAAATACCTGCCGCGGCGCACGGCGGGTGTCGCACGCGGCAGTCCAAGATCTGTCCTAAAACCGGCCCAAAAACACTGTTTTGGCCGTAACTCTGCGCACACATGTCAGAATCCTACGCCGTCTGAACCTAGACGTGCAGAATCAAAAGACACATGCAACGACTGGTCACATGCATGCATCCATCGACTGACAGTGAGTATACAATGCAAAAACATGCAAATGGGCCTCATGCCCAGTCCGCCGAAAGGCGCCTACAAGATGTACAAGGCACATGAAGGAGTCCCGGTGACATCTGGGGCTCTGGAACAGTGGTCGGTCAGCTCCAGACGGGTAGTCCGCCGCCTTTCGTCGCGCCGGTGTCACCAGGGCCGCCTGCCTCAGGGATCTGCACGAGTATGGACACGGCCGAGTGGTCACAGTAAACTGTACAGGAACGGCACAAAGTACAACACTCCCCCATGACCCAATGGTATGCATGTCCATACGCGTGCAGCACTGGTACAACCACATAGTGAGTGACACAGACAGATGAGACGGCAACGTACATCCCACACTCAACCACTGTCACGCACGGGGCGAAGCCCAACAGAACGAATGGCCACCAGGAACTTCCCGCGGGCAAGTGCCTTCGTCAAGAAATCGACTCGCTGCAAGTCAGTGCCAACCCACATGATGGAGATCACGCGTCGCTCCACCAGATCACGAACGAA
>SZWC01004547.1:138825-153414 GCA_023375785.1 Penium margaritaceum | reverse complement strand
TGTGTGTGTGTGTGTGTGTGTGTGTGTGTGTGTGTGTGTGTGTGTGTGTGTGTGTGTGTGTGTGTTTGTGTGAGTCAGCATCTACACTTTATGACAAACTGTCACCCACAGATGAATGAGATAGTCAAGGGTTTGAATGTCAGGATCTCTATACTTGAAGAGGTAGTTTTTATAGATTTCACATGGTATCAGAGCAAGGTTAAACATCTAAAGGATAGTGGTGAGGTCTTGGTGTGGTCTAGAGGGAAACATTAAGTGGACTGTTACATATTTTTGGTTAGAACTCCATTTTCCCTCAGATACGAGTCAGACGTTTTATAGTCGGGTGATAGAAGGCGTTAATACAACTACATTGCACAAATCGGCACTCAGTTTTGTCAAGTGTGAAGGCCATGGAAAACGTTTTAGAAGTTCAGAGGTTTCAGGTTTACTAGTCAGATTTTTTGGGGGTGATCTCGCTGAGGTGCGCTCAGAGTTTCCTCCTTTTTTTGACAGAATGGAGTTCTAGAGATGAAACTGAGTAGTTTCATACTTTTCTAGATCAGTTTTGTTGTGTTTTGAGTCTTTTAGGTTGCTTCCTGTTTGTCCACCGACTGTTTTTGACATTTTCCATCTAAGTGTCGATCGCTCTCGGGCTAAAGAAGACAGGAAAACACATAATCGCGAACAGGAAAGTTTGTAGAATTTGCGGCCTGAGTGAGTATAATGAGCCGGACACTTGAGAAGTATGCCGGATATGTGTTCAATCAGATAGGAAAATGTCCCCCGGACCAGAGAATCAGAACAGGAGAGGAAAGAAAAAAACCGCGATAGGGGAAGATCAAGAGAGCGACAGAGCAACAGAGTAAAAGAGCGAGATAGCAAGAGAACATGACAAAAAACAAGAAAACAACAAGAGGAGAAGAAAACGAAAACCACCACGATAGGAGCAGAGTGAGGGAGAGAGCAAGCGAACAAGCAAGCAAAGAGCGTGACAGAAAAAAAAAACTAGAAGAAGAGGAACCACATCGCGCAAGCTCATCAAGGGGAAGAAAAACGGAAAGGAGGAGCTTGCCAGAAAGGGGGGAAGGGCCAAGCAGCCCATAAGTTTTTTTTTGTTATGGCAGGGAGTTGAACCCACACCACACTGTGTGACATGTTTTATAGAGAACAGACTTGATGTAACTAGTTCAAAGAGTGAGCGACACCAAAGTGAAAGAGCGAAGAAAAGAAATAATAAGGTTGTTTTGGCCAAATAGTGAAGCGAAATTGAGAGATAAATGGGGCCAATATCAATGGGAGAGATTTCATTTAGAGCCTTACTGTCGTAGGCAGTGGGTATTGCATCCATTCTGTGATTAGTGTTGAAGACTCTGCGTAGACATCATCACTGATCTCAGCATGGTCACATCTTGTACACGTTGGAAGACGAACCCACATAGGAAACACTACGGTTAACACCAAACAAGCAACACCAGGGCATGGTCTGATTCTCGACACACCACATGTGCTCAGATGGGAGTTTACTTGAAACAATGAATGCTCCGACGATCCTATCCGCCGCACAAACAACTTTTGGGGAATCAGTTCCAGTAGAGGGGGTTGGGACAGTTTGTGTACAGGGACAAAAAGGTGATGTGTGCTTGACTGGGGTCATGTATGTCCCACGACTGACGATAAAATTACTTTCTAGATCTTGGTTGGATTCTGTGGGAGGGTTCCTTATCATACGGAGGAAGAGCCGGTGAAGCATACGTCCAGGTTGTACGGATGTTTGAGGGGGCCCACTTGTTGGTGACTTGCACAGTCTACCGCTATGATCAATCATAGCTCATCCACAAGCCCATACCTACCTTTCTATACAGCTTTGTACAAGCACCTTAAAGGTCATGCATCAGTGCTTAACCTACATTAGACAATCTTCCCTCCAAGACCTCACTTAAGCACGTCCAGCCAATGGCCTCGATCTTGAGATGATCAGAAAGCAGCGAAGATCACATCCATGTTTTGCCTGTGGAAGCCGCAAAATGACACAGTAACCATTTCCCCATCATGAACACAGATCCATGAACCCCTTGCGGCTGGTTCATACGGACATTTAGAGTCCAAGCAACCAGTACCCAACATCAACAGCAGAAGGTGCAAAATACATGTTGAGTCCGATTGATGACTACACAGAGATGACATGGTTTTTCTTGTTGAAATAGAACGGGCATGATGTAGCTACAATATGAAATAGGCTACCTCAAGCACAACATGAATGCGGACGACCACTGTGCATTCTTCATACCAATCAAGGGGGGGAGTTGAAAAGTCAAGAGTTTGAGGATTTCTTGATGAGTCAAGGTATTCAATACCAGATGTGAGCTCCACGCACACCTCAGCAGAATGGAGTTGTAGAACATTGGAACCATACGCTAAATGAAGCAATTCAAACCATCATGATCACAGCATGGGTTTTACAAAGTTTTTGGGGTGAGGTAGTAAGTTATGTTGTTTGGGTACAAAATCGCATTCCTCACGCACACTTACAGTTGACTGTTACTCCATGGCAGTTGTGGTACAACAAGAGAGCTGATCTAGCACTAGCCCAAGTATGGGGTAGTGTCGCATGCTACTGGTGGTCTCCAGATGATAGGACTAGAAAGCTAGATGGACCAGGATGGCGGGGTGTCTTCATGGGGCCAAGTACAATGTTTAAGGCATGGCGATGTTCTGACCTTGAGACTCAACAAATAGTTGAATCACGTCATATGGAGTTTTATGAGAAGTTTTTTGCAATGCACTACTACACTCAAAAGAAAACATTTATCTTCCAGTACACACATCCAATCGAATGTACTTGACCCTTATCTACTCCACTTACTCCACTACTAGGCATCCGCAACACAATAATTGTGCCAGTTTATTCTATCTTTGTCAACCCAGGACATTGCACCATCGCACATTCTTATCAGCCTCCATCTGCAAGCATCATGCCTGGGATGGGAAAACATACCGGAACCTCGGCATCTATATCTGTACCATCAACACCATCAACACCATCAGCACCATCATCACCATCGGCACCATGAGCACCATCAGCACCATCTACGCAACAAGCACCATCAGTACCATCACCATCAACACCATCCTTAGGTGCTCCTTAACCCCCAACCTCTGTCCAATCAACCCCATCAACACCAGGAATCTCTCCTTCTTCCTTCACACGAGTATCGAGTGCTCTAGGACCAATGGGACCATTTATGCAATTGACATTAGATCAGGAATAAAAGGCAAGTGCGTGTGAGGTAGGTAAGAAAATTGGCACTAAGGGGAAACAAACTCAGAGCAGTAGACAAGAAGTCGTACAAGGCCATGTGTAACGTGGTGAAGAATGCACACAGCCTTCTACCACAATCAAAGGTTGCAATGATTTGGATAGAGGGGAATGAGGGCTCACTGATAAATTTGGGTCGTGCAACATCACAATTTGTTTTATAGAAATACATGGAGGCAATGACATGTCCAGATGCGTACTTATAGTAGCAGGCCATTCAAGATGAGTTGAATGCGATTCATGCATTTGATATGTGGGAGAAGGTAGACTTTCCACGTGGAAGGAAAGAAATTGGGGAAAGTGGGTGCTTGTGGTAATGTATCACGTTAACGGTATCATTGAGAGATACAAGGCACGACTACAAAGAAAGGATGTTCTCAGGTTCCAAGCACTGACTTTGAAGACATTGTTGCGTAAGTGGGCAAGTACTCTAGTGGCCGCGGTTTTTTTGCAGCAGCAGCATAGTTTGATTGGGAGATACATCACATGGTCGTGAAGAATGCTTTTCTTCATGGAAAGTTATTTGAAGAGATCAACATGGTCCAGCCAGAAGGAGTGAACGATGGCAGTGGCATGGTTTACCGCCTCAAGCAAGCATTATATGGTTTCAAAAAGTCTCCACGATGTTGTGATGTGGAGTTAGAAGCTGACTTAGTGGATGGAGGTTTTGCGAGAAGCAATGCAGACCACTGAATTTTTATTCCAGGAGATGGGAGATCATTAGGAGTAGTTCTTGTGTTTGTTGATGATCTCCTCATCTTCTTGTTGTCCACCACAGAAGTTGTTTTAACAAAGGAGCTGCTAAAGAAGGGATACAAAATGAAGGAAGTAGGACAAGTCGGCAAATTTTTAAGGATGGAGGTCCTATGGAACAGACAAGAAGGGTGGATTGAGATTGGTCAGCAATGCTACGTCAAGAGTTTGGCCACAAAGTATGCTACAATCCTGGAGTGTTAACTCTTGTCATAGTAGAGGGAAGGAGATTAGTGATGCAACCGTCTTCACTCTTGCCAGTGAGGTTGACACCCACCTATACTAGTTGACCGTGGGTAGCTTGATGCTTGCATCTGTCATCACTTGTCTAGACATCACATATGTTGTAAACTTTTTCTCGTGGTTCAACAGCTCCCCACAGGGCTTTGGTTTGTGTCCTTCTATAAACGATGGACACAACAAGCGTCGTTCTTGGATATCACCACAAACCCAATGGTCTTTAGGTGGCTGGATTCAGTGAAAGCGACTATGCAGCGGATGTGGCAGGATCGCACAACAAGACGGAGTATGTCTTCAACATTTGAGGTGGAGTAGTCTCATGGCAAAGCGGTAAGCAAGACTACATCACCACAAGTTTAAAAGGAGCAAAGTATGAGGCACTTAGTGAAGTTGTAAGTGAGGCAACATGGTGGCGCATCTTCTTGCATGACCTGCACATTCACATTTTGCAATTACCCCTCATGTGTGACAACCAAAGCATACTCAAGTTTGTTCAAAACCTAGAACATTATCTTTGCACCAAATACAATTGTGTCGCAAATCACTATGTGCAGGATGCCATACACATCACAAGTATCTCCATTCATGGTTTTCGCTCTCTTCATCAGCGTGTAGACTACTTGACAAAGGTCTTACCTGTGCCCTCATTGTATTTTCATGTACAGGATGAAAGACTTGTATGGCTTGGACTCTAAAACGTAGGGTGCGAAGGGGAGTGTTGGAATGGATCAGATTTTCCCCTTGCTTTTCCTCTTCTTCATATGCACGATATGCTTTGTGCTCTCGGGCTACTTTTTGGTCATGTTCGAGAAATTGCATGCTGTTTCTAGGTTCCCCATGAGCGCCTCGCTCATGGGGTTGACGAAGTGTTGCCCTTTAGAGGCACTCCTACTTAGGTGACTCAGACTCCATCTGTTATTTCTCCTCTGGTATAGCAAAGGTAAGCATGCAGACAATCCTTGCTTCTCTAGCATTTTTGTTGTGAAAGAACCTTTGTGGGTGGTTGTGTGTGTGTGGGGGAGTCAGAATCTGCAAATCATGACTGAAATTGTCACCCACTGATAGGATCTACGGACTTGAGATTGTGGTCGTTGTAGTTTTCACAAAAGATGTAGACGTGGGCTACAAGATTTCAAACTAGTTTTTTGAGGCATTTATTACTAAATTGGTTTCTAAAATTGTTTTCAATTTTACATATAGTATTAAATACATGTGGAAATGAATTCCTGTTGAAGAAAAACGTCTTGTAAAAACATCATTGTAGAAAACGTTTCACGTTTTCATAAAACCAAGATTTATATTCACATTTTATGTTGTTGTTATTTTGCATATAGAATCATATAAGAAATAAATTCCTCACACTATTTTGTTCCCATACTTATCCTTAACTTGTTGAAATTCAAATTCTTAACTAATGCACGCTTACTACATCAATTAATTGATTGATGATGATGTCAAAATGAGGAATAATCCTAGATTTCCTACTGTAGATTTACAAATGACAAGATATTTTCATCAAAGTTATCATTCAATGACACTTAGAAATATGTTTTGTTTCAGATATCAGTGAATTGAACATGAGATCTTTTTTATGTTTCAACATAATTTGAAATGGAAACGAATTGTGTTCAAATTAATTTTATGGTTCATCTTCAACCATTAGGCAATTTTTTGATGATCCCTCTACCAAGTCCCAAGTTGCAGGGAAGATTTCTCACAGTTGATCATGAAAAAAAAATGTGAATGGATGAAAAACTATGTTGAGAGGCATCTGATATAATGAAATATGTTATAAAAAAAACATTTACGAAAAGATCCATCAAATCCCTGATTTTATGTTTACATTTTGTTCTATGTCGTAGATTGAAAACATATGATTTTCATATACAGATTAAAAATCATCATACCAGACTCAAAATACGTTTTAAATACCAATTATGTTATTTTTCAATATAAATGATGATGAATGTTATGAACAGCTAGTTTCAACCCCTTTTACTTTGATTTGCATCTTTACCTTGAGAAAAAGCCTTGCCTAGGTCATAAAAGAAAAGAATTTACAGAATTCCTTTTTCCGGTCAGTTTAGAAACACGTCCTTTTGAAACGATTCCTCTTGGCGCGCGTCAACTCTCGGCCCCCCGCTGTCGAGAGTCGCGAAGTAGGAAGCGATTTTCGCAAAGATTACTGTTCGTTAGGGCCCCGCAGCTGTAAATGCTCGAGGCGAATGAGGAACGCGGCTCAAGGGCTACTGAATGGGTCGGATGCATTCGAAAGTATGGCCGCAAATGAGAAGTGGGATTGAATTGTTTTCCTTTCAAGAATGGCGTCGCCATTCGTTTTCCACTTACATGGCGCAACTGTCGCATCTCTGGACTCACCTAAGTCGGAAGATGCGAGATGTTTGCGGAGAACGAGTGGTTGGCGAGTTGCACTCCTTCAAACAGTACCGCAGAATGACTAAGTTGAATAGCAGGCGAGGAGGCCCACCAGTTCAGGAGACGTTGGTGACGCAAGCGAGCCAACCGTGCCTGGCCATCGAGACCTGGCCCCATCGCAAGCGGGACAGGGCGGTAGCGGGGCCCCGCAGGTCCCCGGCTCGGCGCGGGGGCCCCGCTGCCGCGGGGCAATAGCTCTGCGCTGGGGCCCGCGGTACCGAGTCCCCAGTGCATTCACTGCAACGTGCCAAGCAGGTTACGGACGCAAGTTACCCAGAGCAGGAAAATACTCAGAAACCCAATTACAAAAGATATCAGTTTTGCCACTCCCCGCTTGATGAAAACAGTTATCCAAGAACCAAGGCATTCATTCTTCAATAAACAAATACTCTGTGGGTCATGTCACAATCCTAGAAAACCATATACTACGTTTTCTCACAATCAACACCTATGGGCTCCTTGGTTCATTACAACATACCCCGTCGACACAATATATGCTTCACTATTGACATACACATACATGGTGCAAAGTGTGAATGTTACTTTCAATGTTCTAGAAAGAAGATTTAACACCAGAAGAAACAACATTGAGACGAGGTTCCCATTCTATCCAATACATAAAACCGCCACATGAACAAGAGTTCATGCAAGAAAAATGAAAGGGAATTTCTATAAAGAAAGAAAAAGAAAAACTAAAAAGCAGAAATAGACAATGCAACCAATATGGCACACCCTCAAGGTCACTTGCAATTCCGGAACCGAAATGACCTTCGATATATTATGACTCAAAATCAGACTCTCCAAATACAATAAAGTGTAAAGTGGCCCACATCAAAACTATATTTTCCCCCGAAGGATGAACCGTGAGAAGACCAGAGGGAAAAGGGTGAATCATAACTTTACAGTACCCAGAATTCCCTAGAGCAATAAGACAATTGTAAAAAAACGCAATTTTTGGGGGGATAGGGTAGCCCACTATCTGTAACAATTAAAAAACTAAAACGACACTAGCCAGACGCAACCTTATGAAAGTGCTTGATTTTTGACACCAAAATCTAACGTTCAAATAAGATAAGTGAAGTTTGAAAGCGTCCAATCAAGATATCGAAATCTCAAAGGAGCATACTTGCATGTCAACAGAAGAAATTCCATCCATGACTATTGAAAGATTGGAAAAACGAAGCATCTTGGATTGACATCGACGTAGACTATGGCGTAAATGCAAGACGTGGGACTAAAGCATAGGGAGCACGTTAAAATGAAAATTCCTTTTTGAGACCTTCGTTCATCAAACATTTTGATCAAAGACTGCAAATGCAATATTAGAACAAGGGTCACATAATAAAACATATACACGAAAAAGAACTTTGAGTAAAGAAGGAAGTCACATGCATCATGTTACTCGCAACAGTGTTCAAACATTTTAACGGATAGGAAAAATGTTGAATATGATATCTATTTAGATGAAATAACATTTTTAGATCATCTACAATTAAAAACACAACGTTTAAAATAAAAGAGAACCAATTCTTTGGCATAAAATGTATATTTAGTTACCCCTAAATCATACATATTGATGTGAATAATCAAGTGAAATTGATGGCAAGGATCCTTCAATGAAATCATTTTCTGAAAAATACATCATTTCAAAGTAATTATTCAAAAGATTCCAATACACAATTGGTCACATGTACATGAGAACGGACGTTTTCTTGGATTTACACATGGCCGTTATAGTCTTTTGACATACTTATGAATCAAATCCAACTAAGTTGGATCACGCACCATGAGGAGTAGCAGCACGTAGAAGAGCATTGAGCAACACAAACAATTCGAACTGAAGTGCCAAAATTGAACATAGATTTTTCAAAAATAGCTTAAGTGTCAAAATCCAAACGTATCCAAACTAAAACACACATTTCCGAACTTATGTGATAAAATGGAAACTTATCCAAAGTTTATTGTTTGGCTCGAATTGGTTTCGTTTTTTCTAATGAAGATATTGGTTCGGATGGAATTCAAATCCAAACGTAAAGTTTCGATTCGGTTCGGACTCGGATTTTTATGTTCAAAAGTGGATAAATCCTATTGTAACCCAATCCAAGAGCCCTGGTCATCGTCATCGTCTTCGTCGTAAATGTTACCATCATTGTGTCATTATTACGTCATCGTCATATTGTGTCATTGTTACGTCATTGACTTTGCTGTCGTCGTCTTAGTCGTCATGGTTCTTGCGGGACATCGTCATCATCAATATCATTAAAGCCATAGTTGATGTCGTTTTTGTGGTCGTCGACGTCGATGTCATCGCCTTCGTTGTCGTTGTCATTGTCAATGCTCACATTGTCCTCGTCAATGTCAATGCTGTCGTCGTTCCATTGTCGTCCTCGTAGTGGTTGTCGTCGTGGTCATCGTGGTTGTCGCCGTAGTCTTTAATGTTGTTGCACAAGGGTGGAGGACTATGGACCAAACGATAACACCTCCAATGCGTTTCGTGGTCACACTTGTTTTAACACATGTATGTGTAGCTTACAATCTGTCCATTAACAAGCATCCGTGCATGTCCATATTCTTTTTGGAAACGAATCATGGTGACAACCACAAATGATCCCACCTCGGATAGGATTATCATACCGATCAAAGATATTGACAAGAAGAAGCATTATGATAGTGCTGGTTGTGAAGTGACTGACAGCGGTTTGTCAAGTGTCTTGTTGTTTGAGGTTGAGTTTGCGGTGAAGTTGAAAGTTGAATAGAGGGTCAGAGAACAAGCTGTGCCTCCCAATGATGAAGCTGTGGGAGGCAGGGGAGGGGCTAAATTACGAAAAACATCACGCAACATCGAAACACTAGAAGATAGGAGATCCACTCTTACTCATGAGATGCACGAAGAGGTGAATCAGGAATTGAATGAGATGGTGACTCCTGTAACACGTGAATCCTATGTCGCGCAAAGCAGGCTCTTCATACACTAGTGCAAAAAACACAACTTACATCGAATTCCTCACACTAACCGAATTGCACTGTACTTCCAGGATCTTACCCATGATGGTGGTGCCATTTGAACAAAAGCGCAAATGGTCATCACAAATAGCACATTTAGGGTAATGAGAGGGGCGCTCCAGAATGCCAAGGATTTTTTGGAGCTAAATTACAACCGGTACTTGGGTGAGGAACTCGTGAAAGGAAAGAGCATGGAGGCCCACACAATTGCATTAACAAGGAAGGACCCAAAAGTGACAAGACACCGAGGTATATACCCACAGGTCAACATAGTTGCGGACTACCTAACTCGAGAAGAGTATAAGAAAGTCAGTAGTGAAGTTCTTAAGAAAGGCTACAACGAGCCGACCATGAGGATTCTCTCCCTTTTCCAGGTTCTAAGACAAGCGTTGTATAGAAAAGTGATGATGCACGAAGGTCGACGTTGGTGGACCTGTTCTTGGTCAACATGCCACGGACTGTTGTATGGCCTAGTGAGTGCATTCCATAGTGCATCCTATTGCAATAAGAGAAAGCCAACTCGCTTGGGAGCAACGCATACTACTTCCTCTTCCGTGGTCTCAACCCATAATGTTGTGCGATTAGAGCCCTTGCACACTAGATGTTCTTTAGGTTCTATCCATGAAATGAACAAGCCCCTTGTTTGACCCGAGAAGGATGGTAAGTTTCTCAATCCCTCCATCACACTTTGATGCAACATCTTTACTTTGTTGTCAGACAAGTTGTTACACATGTCGTCACGCCTTAGTTATATGCCCAAGTCTACGCTCACTCCAACGCATGAAGTCTCATGAGATGCTCAGCGGCAATACATGGATGTGGTCTTTTTCAAGTCGAAGGTCCACAAAAGAAAAACTATTGCATGCCTTTTTACCTTCATGAGCCATTCAAGCGTCATTAAATGGTTGTTCACAAAGCGACATTGCTATTGCTGGAAGGTGTAAGGGCTCAAAAACAAAAACTCTAGATTTCTACTACATGGGACTTGTCTATGCCCCTCGGAGCCTCGTCCTTGTGGGTTTCACTCTTGATTTAAAGGCTTACTTCACAACCCGGACATTACTAGTAGTTGACCAAGGACTGCTAGAAGAAATCATCCCTTAGGTTGAGCAACAGCGGGAGTAGGTTGAGAAGGTAAGTTGCCTTAGAAGATTGCACTTGACTATGTGCCTCCATTTGGTTTTGTCTTCTGTCAACGTTGAGCTTATGTTTTTCAACTTTTAATTGTGCAAGCAACATTGTTGGAGCACACACTGTGAACTTCCGCTTTGAATGTGCTCAACTTCTTCAAGTTTCTGCGAGAAGTCCTAATGCAAGACTGTTTTGCCACACCAACCAATCTGTTTTCCATTGTTGGTGCTATGGAAGCCATGTTCAACAAGTAAAAGCTGAAACCATTTTAGGTTCTCCAAATTCTTTTAACCCTCATGTCGTAGCCTCATAAATTTCTACTTGGTGTTCTTGCTATAATTCAGCCGGGTACATAACGTGATTAAGCAACACATCGCCTGTGAAGAACGTCAATGGGGGCTTCATGGTGAGTGGATGACAATGGAGGATCCCGGTCATACCAAGAGTTGTTAAATATCTGGCGTTGAGATAAGTTTTGCACATGTGATGGAGTTGCTTGAGCGCTTTTCTAACATGTGGCAAGACTCATGAGATGGAGTGACTGGTCATGGCCATGACAGACTGGCATAGGTTGTGAAGGAAGAAAGGACAAGGATAGGGTTAGGGATTGGCAGCATTGTCAAGGTCAATGCCGCCACTGCTGAGAAGGTCGATTCCGCAACCGTTTGAGGGCAGATGGTGCCACCACCTAGAGGGTGGAAGGTGCCAATGCTAAGAGGGTCACTGGCGGCAACGCTGAGAGGGTTGCCTGCGCCACCGCTCAGAGGGTCAATGGTGCCCCCGTCAAAAGGGTCCATGGCGCCAACGTTGAAACAGTTGATGGTGCCGATATTGAGAGGGTGGATGGTGCCACAACTGAAAGGGTGAATGCCCCCATAGGTTGGAGGATGGATTGTGTCAGTGTGCAAAGGGGGGGTGTTGCAATCAGTCACAATTTGGACAAAGAAACTCTGTCGCTTTCGTACCAAAATAGACCGGAGTCCAATCTTTGTCCGACCAAACGATCACGCGACAACCTACAAGGTGGCATCGGGCGTTGTGATGTTGGAGTGCAAGGTGACCCGAGCATCACTTGGTGGCTTGACGATAGGTGTACGTTCCGCATATCCAACTTGAACACTGTCCAAGGTAAGTGACATACAAATCTAACAACAAGTTTATTGGCGCTTAACTCTCCTCATGCAATCACAATTCAGACGGTGTCTCCTTTATGTGTGTGTTTTCAAAGGTGTGGAGGGAGTTTCATTACGAAGGACCGTAGTACAATGGAAGTCGCAGGTCGCCGATCCTCGAGCTCATGATTTTTCATGGGAAAAAGTGGTGCTTGAACGAGGATGGCAAGAGTTCGAATTACAAACACTGGTGGCATGACAGGGTTTTCTTTTTCTCTAATCCCCCTGCTCCCCCACTCCATCCCCAACGCCTTCCCATCCCCTCCCCCTCCCCTCCCACTCCCCCTTCCTTCCCACTTCCCTTTGTTCTATCTTGTTTCGTTTCATTTCTTTTCTCTCCTCCCCCCCCCGCCCTCCACATATGTAGCCCTCCAAACTTCTTTCTCCACTCAGTATTCTTGTCAATTGTCCTTTGGCTTACTTACAGGTCGTTGCCAATCGTGACGGATATCCTGTGTCGAATGGAGCAGAATCAAAGATTGAAGGAGGATAATGCGGTGGCTCAAGTCGAGGAGGAGAGACTGGCTTGTATGCCACCGAGGATTCCTTCATTGGTAAAAAAAGTTCAAGCAACAAAACCATGGCCAGAGGATTCGTCAAGCCAGAAGATGGAAAGGTTGCAACAAGCTTATGAGGTAGAGTACCTTGAGAGGTTTTGTGGTTGAAAAGGTAGTTTGGAAAATACAAAACAAAGCACAGACAGTGCCTTCTAAAATGAAGTACATTTAAGCTTGAGGTTTGGCGTGACCAATGCAGTTTGGTTTTCCATCATTACATTGTTTGTGGTTGTAGTCTGCACGTTCTTTTCAATGTGTATTGAATCTTTATTACTATGGATGTCAAATGATCAACTATTCGGTGTTGATGGCCATTCGCATTTTGCCAGCGCCCAACCTCAAGCTTGTTGAGGATTATTCAGTTTGATGTGCCTTGTAATAGGAAATTCTGGTGACAATTTGCTCTATATCTTTGAATATCCTAATGCATTTTCCTATAGTGAAACATATTCCTTGAACAATTTCCACGCATGTCACATGGATATGGACATACGGGTTGTGATGTTGGTGGAGTAAGAGTTGTGTTGATCAATTAGTGCAAATCCTTTCACGTGCAAGCATTCTTTTTTTCATCACGTGTTCACTCAACCATGCGTTTGCTTTCTTCCTTTCTCTTGCTCACTCATTCACTCACTAAATTAATGTCTCACTCACTCACAAACAGTCACTCACCCATTCATTCACTCGCACGTTTGCTCACTCACTCACTTACTCAATCCTCAACTCACTCACTCACTCACTCACTCACTCACTCACTCACTCACTCACTCACTCATTCACTCACTCACTCACTCACTCACTCACTCACTCACTCCCACCCACCCACCCTCACTGAATCACACTCACCCAATGGTCACTTGCTCGTTCAAAAACAAAAAAATTATTGTTTGGATGAAAAATAGGGCTATGAAGGAAGACAAATTTCACAAAATTTTCCTCATAGAGGCCATCGCTTTTTAATGGCTTATCCTCATCCAGGCCCCTCCCCAAAGGCTAAAGCCAAGAGAAAAAAATGACCACGTGGTCGGCTTTGCCTCCATTCGGCGCTCACCATCTCCCCCCCCCCCCCCCCCCCCCCCCCCCCATCCTCACCCGATTCGGGCCAAAGGGCCGGGTCGGCCCTTCGTCGGCCTCCCGATGGATTCCCATAGCGGTCTTTTTCATCTTGGGCCCGCGCGGGACTTGCGCGCCGCTTTTTTTGGGCGGCTCGAGTAATTATAGCGCCTGAGCCCATGCGAACGGACCCCTACCACGAAGGATGCCGGCTGCTTCGCTAGTTCGCTCGCGAGGGAGGGAAAACGATGGCGTCCAATTGAAATTGCCCGTGCACGACGTGCAGATGACCCGGCTGAAGATGGCCCAGTGATTATTTTTCAAGCAAACGCCACTAGAGTAAAACTTGAAAGACAAACACAATCGGCAACTCGGTAAGTCAGTTTGATAAGAAATGTGAGCATAGTTATTTGAGATTTTAACATAAAGAAGAAATAATCAATTTGTTTAATCTATTTTCATTTATCCTTTTAAGCATTGTGTCCATGGCAAGTACATCAACTGTAAATGCACATGTTCCTATGTAATAAAGAACTACATTAAGTGGTGCCTTGTTGTATGTAAATGGAATGATTACAACACCATGTTTTCCAAATATTTTAGAGGCATTTCATTCATGGCTTGAACCATTTCATGAGATTGTAATACTTCAACCCTAAAACTCATCGAGCATTGACATACTTACATGTGTGGTTGTAGACATTGTGTTCCTTGAAAAAGCCTATATCTTAATACTTCACAATGGCTTGCATTTGCATCTATATGTATATCTATATCAGTATTTATTTATATCTGTATCTATATCTATATCTATACTTATATCTATATCTATATCTCTATATGTATGTATAACTATTTTCATATTTACATCTATATTTATATCTATATCTATGTTTATATCTATATCTATATCTATATCTATATCTTTATCTATATCTATATCTAT
>SZWC01004547.1:112979-128710 GCA_023375785.1 Penium margaritaceum | reverse complement strand
GGCTGCCGATCGCTGCTGCCCGCCGTAGCTACTACGGCTGTTGCTCCGTGCAGCTGGGCTTCTGCCCGCCGTAGCCCTCCTTTGGGAAGGAGGGCTAGGCGGAACAGCGAACTAACTCCGTGCAGCTGGCCTAATCGTGTGTACTCCGCGCAGGACTCGCCGTGCCGACAGAAGAGGAGAGGTGGTGGTGTTCGTGATGCGGAGAGGCGGAGAGGTGGGAGTCAGCGACGGTTGTCGAGCCCGGGGGTTCGGCGCGGGGATTGTCCTCCCCGCGCCGAACCCCACCCCTCGGATGGTCTGTCCGCCCCCGGCCGGGGGGCGTTCGGACCGTCCCAGACTTGGGATAACGTCGGCCGCCGTCTTCAACCGAGGTTCCTAATTCCCGTCGCCTCGCTGGCGCTTCAAACACTAACGGCACTAGCCATGACTGGACGTGGCTGAGAGTCGGAAAATCCGACCGCTTGAGTCCGACCGAATAAGTGATGCGGCGGAGCTCGCGTATCGTTTTGTCGCGACCCTCAGGCGCCAAAAAAGCCGCGTACTTTGTTCGTTCAGCTCAGGTGTGACCGTTTGTCGCTAGCGACTCGCTTCATTACTCTGGAAAATTAGACTGTGCGAACAAATACCTCTAACAGGAACAAGTCGAATAATAACTCTGGCTCCAGGAGAGCACAGCAAATGCGGCGGGATAATATACCACAATAAAAACCAACATAAGAGCCAGACGCAAAGAATAAGGATCACAAAAGGCGTTCTTAAAACAACTAGAAAACAGTGATGAACACGAATAAAAGTATATTGGAACAGAAAAAAGTTAAAAAAGGAATAAAAACGAAACATTGATTCATTTCGAGAAGAAATAATGGATTTCTGGAATGAATGTCTGCAAGGTCTGCAAATTATATGTACATAAGTCTTACACTTCCTTTAATGGGGGGAAAGAAACGTTGTAACAAATGGAAAAACAGCTATAATATTTGTAATCATTCATAAATAAAAAACTAATGAGCATGAATAAGATTAAACATTCTCAGAATGGAAATGAAAACGATAAAAAAAATTAAATTCAGTTTAATAAACAATTGAATGATATGATGAACATTTAACTAATCGTTTCTATGATATCAATGATGAATATTTCAAGATAAAATCTTTACAGACTTTAAGCTTTTATTGATTCAATTCGTCTCATCTGAAGTAATTTCCAACGTGAGGAAATCAATGGAAGTAAAATTTTCACGCGTTTACAATAAAGATGAAATAAAGTTTTGATTTGCATCATTATTTCCCGATATATCTAAAACATGCGGTATAGGTTCTTGAAAAACGGGATAAAATTGAATGAGAATTTTATACCCAGTGATTAATCCCAGATTCATGACGACCTAATACACCAATGCAATCGATGATGTTTGAAAATAGGAAGTCAATAATATAAAAATTTACAAATGTTCTTCCAGATAACTTCAGGTGATGAAAAATAATGATTTAGGGATTTGCAACAAAACGATATCCATTCTTTCTCGAAAGATGTATAAATTATTTTATTTTTTTGCGGATATTTTGATACGGTTTATTTTGAAATGAAACATTATTTCTCAAAATGAAGCATGAAAGTTTTAGACCAATTTCACTCAAATTTTTCAAAGTATTTGAATTTAAAAATGGAAATGGTATCTCAATACTTCAACTTATTTTGTAAAGAATTACCTCTTTTCATGGGTAAGAATTCTTCTTTAATTAAATAGCTACACATCATACAAGGTTTTGTAGAAAAGAACTAGAGAATCACCACTTAACATGAATTCAACATAACATGAACATAACATGAATTCAAAAAGTGGGAAAAATTATACAATTGATCACTAAAAAAATCATAGTCTCTTCATTATTCATGCTTACACTATTTTTCAGTTCAGAAAAATGGTTTTTTCTCTGTTTTTAGGCTTTATTTGACACTTTTATATTAATTTACCCCATAAAAAGTATAGATGAATGCGTTAGTCAGAACATTTATATTTCATATCCAGTGACATTTCCTTCTGAAGCATCTATTCTCTATCATTTAAATGTACAATAGATAGTTTTTAATTACGTTTTAAACAGTATTTTGTTCATCATTTTAATTCATTTTCTTTTTGTAACCCGGTTTAAAGAATTACATCTTTTCATGGGTAAGAATTCTTCTTTAATTAAATAGCTACACATCATACAAGGTTTTGTAGAAAAGAACTAGAGAATCACCACTTAACATGAATTCAACATAACATGAACATAACATGAATTCAAAAAGTGGGAACAATTATACAATTGATCACTAAAAAATCATCATAATCTCTTCATTATTCATGCTTACACTATTTTTCAGTTCAGAAAAATGGTTTTTTCTCTGTTTTTAGGCTTTATTTGACACTTTTATATTAATTTACCCCATAAAAAGTATAGATGAATGCGTTAGTCAGAACATTTATATTTCATATCCAGTGACATTTCCTTCTGAAGCATCTATTCTCTATCATTTAAATGTACAATAGATAGTTTTTAATTACGTTTTAAACAGTATTTTGTTCATCATTTTAATTCATTTTCTTTTTGTAACCCGGTTTAAGGGAAAATGCATTTTTGGTGACAAAGGGCATTGATACCACGTTTTATTTTTCCATCAATACCTATATGAAAGTTTACTCGATGTTATCATAGAAAATTTGATTTTCATTTCAATATGTCCATCATTCAAATATTGATCGAACTTTACACAAAACATTTAATGAATTGTGCAAAGGTATGGGGGAAATTTCGATTAGCACATTTATTACACACGATGTGTTGAATTATTTATTTTAATTTGTTAAATAATGTGTAAATCGATGAAACATTCAGAATAATTCTCATGAAAATAATAAGAAGACTTAGACTGGAATTGTATTGAGACCTTGCATACTTTAATTCAACAAAAAACATTCTTTATTGAATGAATGACTCATTACATCTTTTGTATGCAATATCGAATTTTATAATGTAGTGCACATACTTATGCATGCTCATCATTTTTGTCCCGTTTGTTTTTAGCAATCCTGTTGTGCACCACGTTGTTTGGGTAAGCTCAAAATGTGGGTGCTTTTATAACTTACACATTCTCGATGTAGTCGTAGTGCAGAAATTAGTTTCAACGATTGTGAAAACGTTTGCTCTAGGTCTAGGCCCGGGAAGATTATTCGACATGTTCCTCCTGAAGGTATCCGTTTGCAAATTTGTACAAGCCAAAGTAATTGACCCTTTTTTTCCCTTTCATTTTGAAGTGGAAGACGTGGCTATGAGGATGTTGTTTTTGTATTACAAGACTAATGCAACGAGTTCTTTCTTTTGCACTAAGTTTCTGGTCGCCCAAATTCAAAATTTTTGGAATTTTGCTACAAAATGTTTCAAAAAACCTTTTATATAGATATTCATGATCCATTCTTTTTCCAAAAAATCTAAGACAGCCCTCTACTTCTCATACAGCTTAAATGCCCTTTATTGACAATGATGTCCTATCAAATGATGAAGAGAGGGCAGCCATAATCAGAATTGTCACTTGGGCCTACCTTCTGCAGTGCGTTGCCAAGGAGTTATTCAACATGTGCGTCATAGTTGGCCACGCAGGATGCCACCACGTTTCCAACGAAAGTTGTCCTCGATCTCTTTGGGAGCAGCCTCGTTTGGCTCAACATGACCCAAGTTCGCTTACCATCCAATGCGCGGAAGCGATGATATCCATTAGCCATGTTTGTCCTCAATTGTTTGAACACATCATCACATACCTCCGTCCCTTTCGGTGGTTTCTCCAAACCTTGTGTGATTCATAAGGCACCGTATAAGTAATAAGATGAACAATAAAAAATCGTGAAAAAGAAACTTGTGAACACCACAATTAGTTTGATTTCATTTTGAACTAGTTTATGGCAAATCATATGCAACTATGGAAAAGGGGAGATATTTCAGCCAACACATTACAAGCTTGAATATTTTATGATTTTTTACATATTTAGGATGAGACACATTGATCTGTTGGAAATAATCAACCAAATGTTGACTGGAAGAAATGTTAATCATTAAATAAACATGAAAGTGGATTTTGTTCTTCACTACCCACTCACTTTGACGAACATCAAGGAAATACGAATTTGTTTTTTGAAATATAAGACCCAAGAGATTTCGTTCATTCATTACACAAAAAATCTAGAAAGCTTTAACTTCCAAATGTGAAAGTATACATAGTATGGCTATTCACCTTGTTTTCCTGGTCACTCAATGTCAATCCCATGAACACCCCATTGAAGAAATCATCCATCACTACCTTTTAAAGCCAAAAAAGGTACACGGCTCAAAGTTAAAAAATCCTCAAATACAAATGAATATGTAAGGTTTTAAATACTTTTGTTAAGACATTGTAAAATAATTTTTAGCTAACTAACCTTACCTTCCATTGTCTACAAGGCATGAATCATGGAATACGCAGTTTGTTTTGGCCACCAACCTAGAGCAAGTAATGTGCTTGGATGGTGAGATAAAAAATGGTTTCATGACTACTTCCTAAATGGGCATGAGTATTGAAGATTGTGAAAATCATTTTGAAATTTAATAACATTTTTTTGAATTCATAAATAGGTAGATTTACATGAAGATGATTGTTAGTAAACCTGAAAACCAAAACCTTCAAGCATAGTTTCTCAAAGCATCCACTTGCGCCATGGCATCATACACACTCCATTTAGTAAAGAAGAGCTCAAATTATTCCTTGTTCCTAGTTTATCCACGTTCTTGATACTTCTACCACCTCTCTCTTGTTTTGGGTATACGTTTCCACCCACCATCATTTACCCACGTGTTTTTTGGCATGGTTGCAACAACTTTCCACATTACATTTTGCATCCATATGTGTTGTGAGACAATTGTAACCATAATAAAGAGGAATAAAAATTTTATTAATTTTCACATACTCATCTTAATTCATTGTTAACTGCCTCGTCTCCACACCGTTCCCCTTGTCAAGTGGTAAATGATATTGTTGATATGATGTCACCAATTTTGAATTTTTGGACCACATCTTTCCCTATTAGAAAGGAATGTTTCAGTAAAAGGTAACATGAATATTCCTTTTCAATAAGACACTAGAAATCATGCTGACCAAAAAATCATAAAAGAAGGTTTCATACATCAAATACATCGAAAATTATTGGACTTTGGGCTGTGGATGATGTGTTTGGTTCTCAAATTGACACTTTGACAATTTTGGATGTAACTCATATAGTTCTTGATAAGTGAACAGGTGGAATGAAGTTCTCAAATGTATGATGCAAACATAAATCTTCAAGTTCATCCCAAAGCATATCATTATTTCAATTCCAAATCTTACTTGAAGCAATCCAAGATTCTTTCCTGTACATGGATATTTATCACAAGGAATTTGATGAAAAAATTCAAAAACAAAATTAATGCATTACTCTGAATAGATTTGAATATCATATTTGATAATGAAAAACAATTTGGGGTTGTTTTCCTTTTTCTATAGTGTTCATGTGTACCTTATCAATGAATTTCATTTAGCAAAGTTGACCTCAGAAAACAAAATATGGCCAACTTGAAATTGAAACTAGGTTAGAACCACATTAATCTTTGAAGCCTCTCCTATTTCCATACCCTTGTATGACTTTGACGGGTGTTGATGGCCAACAGAGAACTTTCAATGCTAACATTTGATAAATCCACAAATTAGACCGCAAGAAAGATTCAATGTTGAGGAATTTCTCGGGTGCATCCTCTTCCTGTTCGGCATGTAATCTCATAAGGCAAGCATGGCATAGACCCTTATGTGTTTAAGGAAACCAATAAGAAGTGATGTTACTAAATATGTCGCACACCTTCCTCAGCGAGAGTGGCATGCCATAGTTGTTCCCTCTCTTGCCATAAATCTAAATGAAAACAATGAGATCACCGCCTTTACAAGGAAACCGTGAAAATGTGCTGGTTATTTTCCCCTACATATTTCACATGAGACATCAAATCTAGAAGACGTACCTCTCCATTGCTGAGCCCTCCATAAAGGACTATATAACCTTCACATCATCACTCCCTTTCTCAAGCATCTTAAAAACGAACCCTCACCTTCCCAACCAACCTTCTCTCCCATTCACCCAACCCACAGTAGGAGGCTGGAATCCAAGTTATACTTGACACCCTTTCCTCTAACTTCAAATACAATTTCCTTATCCTATGCTTATAATCTCGTGCCTGATCATCTATGGGAAAATGACTTTTAAAGTTTCCCTTTGAAAGTTCACGTTGTCAATCTTTCTTCAACACACTGCCTTTGACAGAAATGAGACCTCAGTACTTTCATGTAGAAATGTATGGCCATCATTTTTAGAATAACTTCTATCCAATCAGGTCCATGTTCCTGCTCTCACAATAAACTCAAAGATCATACTCTAAGTCTCACACTAGTCAAGCACGGTCTCTCTTTCTTGTAAAGCCCTTCTTCCATGAGCTTTTTATCCATATTGGCCTATTTTATGCATCTAAGCACGCAAAAAAAATTCCATCCCTTATGAGGAGGTCTAAATTGTACCCCACCCACATTTTTGGGAACGGCTGGTTCTTGCTTGTGATCATGAAAACAAATTACAAAGATCTCTTGATCTTTAAATCACCCAAGACCGCACCTTTCTCCCATGCTTGTGCCACTATCATATTCTCAAAACTCTTTTGTCCATAGATTCCAAGCTAGCCACCCCTTGCAGAATGAATTAGCTTTCACTTCACTCATACCATTTTCACGTCTTCCACACCTATTTCCTGAGCAACCACAACTCCAATGTTCCCTTGAGCCAATGCCTTTCTCTTCACAAACAAAAAGCAATTCACTTTGTCTGTAATCACCCTCTTAAAATGTTACATTATCCATGCTAAGCATTTAAGTTAGCATTCATATCCCTCACGTTCTGCACAAAGGAGACATGCTTGGCGTTCTATAACATCAAAGTTCTTGGGGCATTGACTTATGAATTTCCCGTTTATGTCTCATTTGAATCATAACTAATGTGGGAAAACCAACATGAATGGGCGCATCCTGATTTACAATCTTTACCATGATCCTCTCTACATCACGTTTCCCAAACTTGTTGACTATTACATCTTGCTTGTGTGCATAAAAACTACCCCTTACCCTGAATTCGTGACGGGGGAAGATCCATGTCTGTGCATGTTAAGGACCTCACAACATACGTTGCTGTGCCATGCCCACCAGCCATGATGAGCCCTGAGCCCTCTATTTGTACTTCAATGTGTAGTTTCATTCATATCTTCACTACATGGAGTGATTAATCCTTTGATACATAATCTGGTGAGGGTGTTCCTCTCCCCATGATTTCAAGCTAAAGCAACTACCCCTCCTTGCGTTCATTGAATCCGAGTATGTTGTCATAACAAAAGTTTCTCTCTTCATGTTGAGGTGTGCAGAATTTCATGAGCACTACATTTTTGGGGATATGATCCTTTGGAAACAAATACTATAGAGACCAAAAGCTCATTCATGGACCTGTTTTGCTACCTTAGCCAAGCTATACCAAAGCAGAACACGGCCAAAGTACAAGAGGGTCTTAAGTGATTTGACCATTACATCCATGAACAATGGGCAATCCTTTGAGTATGATTGCACTCTCCATGGTTGCTATGCTTATGCCATAAAATGTTTCTCATGTTACATGCACGTGTATCATTGCGATGAAAGTAAAGATCTCAATTGTTTTTCCATAAAGGAATGCGACCGTGAGCATCATGGTGCATGACGTCACGAGGCATTGTAGCCTGCCTTAATAGGTTTTAAATGGAGGTAAAATATCTCTCAACATACAAAAACATTGCCTCCTCTATAGTTTGTTACATGTCCTTTCACTTATCCCAGTTTATGGCACTAAGCCCCTCTACCACTTTCACATTCCATATGCAACCCTCCTACATGCACAAAACAAATCCACTCAACAAGTTACACACCTTATCCGTGCTCTCCTTCATCTACCAGCTTCTTTCCTCATTCCTAGAAAAGCTACCTATCCATTCACTAAATTCCTTCTTCATAACCATCCTCAAACCATCACAAACCTCTTTGAAGAAATTTCTTACAAGGCCTACCTAAAGTCTTGTTTTCTCAAAGTCATCTTCATCCTTCATATCTCCCACTCTCAACCCCTCATTAACAGCCCTACCTTCCCTAAACCACTTCCAATGTCCCGTTCTCTTTCAGAAAATCAACATTTTGGCGTCAATAACATTGTATGCTCTTTCTCCCATGCTCAATACATCATTAACTTATTAACTGATCCCCTTATTTTACCCTCCCCTTGCTGTTGAGATGGGGCCTAGTATGTATGAGAGGGTTTGGTTTTATTCACCCCTCTTTCATCACATATTGCACATCCCCCTCTCATTTAATTTCTAAGATGTAATACCATTCATTAAGTAAATACGCTACTCATTGATGCCTGTCCATGCCAGCAGAAATTTGCTAATGATTCCAGGTTTTTCCAAGGGGTTCAATCCCCACAATACCAAAGATGATGCCTAAACTAGCTCACTTGAGAGGACCACGGGATCTTGCCTAAGTCATAATCAACGCATGCGTTGTATTTGTGTGCCAAAGAAGTAGTAATGGTACTATTCCATCTATTCTGCAACCAAAAAAGAAACCCATGGTCCTCCATGCGAATACAAGCCTTTTTAAAAGAAAGCGTTTTGGCTAAAGGTGGTGGTCCTGTCATCTCATGGCTAGGTGTATGGTCTTGTGCTTTGTACATTGGAATCCATGTAGGAATCATATAAAAAGGTTGTTTTGGAGCATGTCACTCAAATACTACATTGATTGTTATGTTTTGGCTAAGGAATGTAGGCGAAAAGGCAATGCACCACATCATCATAGATATATACTCTGTACATGTTATAGCATGTTACTTATGGCCAATTGCATAATACATTTAGCTGAATATCTTTAACAATGTTTGGTAGGTGCTATACCAAGGAGTGGTTCAAAATGAACTAATTTACAAATGAGTTTGGGCTCATTCTTGTCCTAACGTCTTACGCACCAAATCTTCTAGCTCTAGCACCTTCATTCAAGTGCTTTAGGTCCTTATGATGGTGGGATTTTAATTCTCTAGGTGCAGGCCTAACTTTGTAGTGATGATTGAAGCAGGCTGGGGTCTACCCTTTCAGTTCAAAATAATTCACTGAATGAACTGTTATGCTCCTTTGAGTGAACAAAAAGTTAGCTTTTTAGCATTTTTGTGTATGAAATTTTGGTTTTGTCAACACAAAGTTGGGGACCTTACTATCTTCATTTCCCGTCTTTCTCCAACTTTGGATTCTTAACTGTTTAAACTTTGAACAAACACGTGCCATTTTGATGTGCAATGTGGACTTTGCCTGCTTTTTTTAAGATCACTAGTGTTTGCACGTGTCCTAATCTGAGTACAAACCTGGCATTTTACTGACAATTGTCACTTGTCAGGCCCCAAACATGTATGAAATATGGAATATCCTTGTTGGAATGAGTCATCCACCTCTTGTTTTTGCCAGTTCTCCAAGAGTTACGCGAGTCGCCATGTCGTCTCCAATGCTAGCATGGACTTGTTTGGTGCATACTTAAGCATGCATTAGCAACCTTTGCTACCATGCCGGTAAGAACAAGGAAGCTGTGTACCATTGTCGCTTGCTTGGGAAATTAAGCATTGCCACAAAAACATGTTAAATGGAGAAAATTTCAACAAGAAACGTTTTTATACTTTTCATCACTCATTTGCATGCTTTGAGCATCTACCATTAACTCCACTTGAGGCAGATGCTGCCATATAGCGTGTTGTGAACCTGGCTATCGTCAATGACAGTGTACTTTCCGTGGCGCAATAAGGCAATTTCAATGCAAAAAGCCAAGCATGCATCAAGATCCAGTTGGTGCTCTCAATGTTACTATGGAATACATCCACTAAACTACCTGCCGCTCTCACCAAGAATGGCTGTTAAAAAAATGCAAGATGTGCATCTAATGAAATTGGTAACATAGTACGTTGCAATTTGATATGACATTTGTGGGTAGAGGACACATATGCGTGTAGTCCTTGTGTCCAAGTTCATTTTACGTTTGGTGGAAAGAAGAAATATTTCAATGTAGCAAATTTGTCATTGTTGCAATGACATTGCAAAAACATAGCAACTCAAGTAAGACATTTTTAGAAAGAGCGAAATCCAGGACGTTTGGATCGGTTGCAATTTGGAATTGGTGAAGATGACTTGGGAAGATTTGAAGTAGATTGATTACGAATCTAGAATTTTTTGGGAAAACAAGCTGCCATGGTTTGATCTTGCCACGCAACTTTGGGTGTGAGACAGAGCTATTGCTGTAAAGTTGTTTAGCTCATGACAATGTGAAGAGACTAAGGCAAATGCTGATGGCCACAATATCCAACGTTAAGTGTTTGACCATAAAGTCGACAAGGTCCCAAAAACATAGTGAAGAATGTATTGTTTGTTGAGGGTGTTATTTATGATGATGTCCTAAAGACTCCATGAGCCATGGAAGTGCAAGAAATCTGTGAGGAAAGGTTCATGAACGACAATAGGAAGTTAGAGATTCTAGAAAAACTTCATTGAGATGAGAGGATTTGTGTGATGTGTGTGATGTATGAGAGCTTAGCGTGCATGTGTGCTCAACATGTGGTGGGTTTTGAGGTTCATGCGTCAAGAAATGATGAGGAGGAGGATGATGACTTAAGTAGGTAGTAGAAAGCGAGCAAAATGTACAAGTTTTATTGTGACATAGAGGATCTTTGAAGTGGTGGGGGGGAGGTGAAGAGAATCCCATGGCTCAAGAATGTGGAGTGGGTGGTGACAGTCTTTCTTCTGAAAAAATAGTTGCAAATGGAACCTACAACGTACTATATCCATGAATATGGGAGTATCTTTTGTAAATCCCTCCAAATTTACGGTTGCAAAAGTGAAATGGAGGTCAAGATTGCATGGACCACGATCATTTTGCAAAATCTAACAATGCCTATTGATGTATGGAGGCTATCAGTGGTCCATGGGTTCCATCAAGAACCAATGGGTTCCACCAAGAACCCATGGGTTCCATGAAGAAAATTGATGAATTCTTCAATAAACGGTAGATGTTTGCACTGTCCCTCTCGTATGACAAATGGTTGTTTGCTGCTTTGCATCTGAAAAATCACAATGGGTTGCAAAATGAACAATGCATCTATAACCTTGCGTAGGGTGCAATGTGGAGTTGCCCCACCTTTCTGAAATCTCTCCATCAACGGACACACAGATATGGTGTGGTTTATGTATGAAGCAATATGAAAATCTTTTCATCTGCCCATAGTTAATAGATAGAGAGTGAAATAGATTATGTTTATCATTGCTACCCTTCCATAGGGAATGGATGATGGCACTGAGCCACATGTGAAAGTAAGAAACAAGAAGGACATGCGAGCACGACAACCATCAAGGGGGCATACATTTGCCCAAAGTCACATGTAAAGATACAAGTAAAGACCAAGGTAAGTGACGATTTCCTGAAAAGTTCTTCAGGGGGAGGGATTTCACACAAGGTCAATAAGGGATGAAAAACCAATGATGGCCAAGGAGGCCTTATAACGGCATGTCACGGTTGCTGAGCTCAATCGTGCACTAGAAAGAGAGACTCCTGCATGCCACGAGCTTGCTCCAGACGATTCCATCATGATGATTGAGTGATGGCTATCAAGCTGGGCTTATGATACTTAAGATGTGGTATTAGCGTGTGGGAGGAGCACGTGGTGGCTACAGGTAATCCTATGTGTGCTACAAGCAGGAATTACTTTGGTAGATGAAGTGGACTTAGAGCATGTCTACCACTCAAGACCCAAGAAAGATTGGTCCATGAAATAGAGGAATTTCTTTAGCGTGAAGAATTGTACATCACAAAAATAAACAAGGAAACCCACCCCACACCTGAAAAGACACTAGAGAGTCTCTCACAAAGTGCAACAACAGGTAAGGAAAGCAAGGTTGGCATACATGGAGATCAACGACGCAATACTAGAGGGAGTTGGAGTTCATATGGGAGGCTGGATGTGCTAAGCTACAAAAGAGCATGGGGGTGAAAGGAGGGGATGGGGAGGGATAGTGAAGGAGGTAAGCCAGGGGAACGAGGCACCATAGCCTCGTAGAATAGGAGAACCTTTGGGATATTGGTAGTAGGGGTAAATTTAGTGATTGGTTGCACTGAAGGGTTGGCGGAGGGCAATATGGAAGCCAGCTCCTAGTGCTTGAGGGAACAAGGGTTGCAAGAAGGGAATGAGGGGTGAAGGAGTGAGGGGAGTGGAAGTGAGCGGAGGATCTAGACAGACCAGGGGAGAGGAGGATCGAGCATAGCATAGAGCGGGTGAAAGCATGGGACAATTCGGACGAAAAGTGTGAGGAAAGTGAGGTGCATAGGAAATGGGCTGCGTATTTAAGTGTGGTATGCCATGGTGATTGGTTCTTGACATTTAAAAAGTAGGCCACATTGGCAAGATGATCCACCTTTAGCGTTTCCACATATGTTGCATACGTAGAATTGTAGACAAAGGGCAAGAACTAGAATGGGAGAGTGTTTGAATCAACATGTATGGTGTAGTATGGTGTTAATCTTGCCGCTATTGTGGCACACAAAAAGATTCCATCAAGATGTAGTTTATGGGCGTTTCAAAGGCCATGTGAAATAGGAGTAGCATAGTAGTGCGAGGGTGGGTGGACTTCACATTGCAATATCAAACATTAGGTGGGAGAGGTAGAGGTTGCAAACGAGAGTGAGGTTGAGGGACACAGTATGTGTAGAGGATGTAGTGCATTTTCATCGGACGGCCACTAACACCTCTTTTGCCTTTGTGATTAGTGACTTTGTGTCAATTATGTGCAGAGAGGTAGTAGAGAAATGGAGGGCAAGGTAGGTGTATTTTTTAGAAAGGGGAAGAGAGGATGCCGAGGGTAATTTGGGAAGAAAAATGTTAGGGCTACACTTGTTGCGAGATGGCCAAAAGAGCAAGCCATCGTGTTTTCTTGGCTAGATTGTATGGCCAAGGGCACTCAGAGAGTACAATGTCTCATCCATGGGTTGTGGAAGGCCGCTAACTGACTAAAAGATGAGGACAACATCGTCGTCTGGTAGGAGGAGTGGAATGTGTGTTTGAAGAAGAGTGGGAGCATTTATGTTGATGTGACAGATGGCGTGAGCTAGGGGGTTCAATGTCGTAGTTGAAGAGTGTATGACTGTACGGGTCGCCCTACAAGTGGCAGATTTGAAAGGGATCCGAGTGGCAAACATGGGTGTGGATGCGGGCGCTGGCAGACGAATAAAGGGTTTTCCACAGCGTGGACTTTGTTTGTGGTGAGGCCAAGAGCGGAAAGTTGTGCAAAAAGTATTTTGTGGCTGGAGGAGTTGTAGGCCTTGCAATGGTCTAGGAAAGCAGCATAGAGAGGACGCTTCCTACGGCGGGCCGAGAGAAAAAGGGGGTACAAGGTGAAGGCATGGACTAGAGAGTTTTCTTAGGAGAAAAGCGTTTCTAGCAGGATGAAGGCATTAACTAGGGGGTGCGCGTGAATGCAACAGTGCGGTAAGTGGAATAGGGATTGGTGAATTTTGGATGCATAGTAAGAAGATGATAATTGTTAGAGTCTGTGTGGTCTCACCGCTCATGTGTGGGGTAGATGAGAGTTTCATTGTAGTGTGATGGAAGGGATTTAATGGAGAGGTATACTTTACAAGCGTACCAAGGAAGTGGGCAAGCTCGTGTAGGAGGAGGTCCTCAAACCTTAATCCACGGTGTCGAGGGCTCTAGGCCTACGCATTTGGTCTAGTGTATCTTGTTCGGTTTGGCTCAAAACTGGCTGTAGGGTGAAGTTTGCATCAAGTAGCGGTGGCTGTGCATAAGGAGAGAGGTCAATTATTGGTGGGAGGGCTGGCCGTCCAAGCACTAGTGTAGCATAGGATCCTCATTGTGCGGGTGGGATGAAGGATGTTGGTGAGCGCCTAGTAGAGAATGAGCGCCAAAATGCAGGTGGGTTGCTGGTAAAGAGGATGACTCTGTGGGTAGAAGGGCCCACATGATAATTGAATTTGGCGGCTTTCCATGTCTAGCGATAAGCGAGCATAAGGCAAGAGGCGTGGGGGGAGTGTGGGGACCAGCTGTAGGAAGATTACTAGGCATGGTGTATAGAATGACAAAGGGGCGGCCAAACTGCTCGCAGTTGTGTGTCACAAAGCGTCCGACAAGATATGAAGGCATGGAGGACGCCACAACACATCGGAAAATTCATGCAAGACACATTAACAACTGAAGAAGATATTTGTGCCGCAACTTCATTTGCCAATGCGGCCGTTACAGGTCTCTATCATGAATCGACCATCCAGTTACACAAAAAACAATGTGAAGGATGAGGGATGAGAGGAGCTCTTGTATGAAGACTAATAATCATGCATGAATCTCCCTAACATGGTGGAGAAGGGCACAATATTTGGCGGATCTGGGACTAACATTTTCAGTAACGGTGAGAAGAATAGTTCTTGATCAAGGAACCTTGTAGTTATTGTGTTAATTCTGTGCATGTTTATGTAACATGGCTCTTTGTGACACTCCCACAACGGTTGTGTCATGCAGGGGTCTTGGGATGGTTGTGATTGCATTTGTTGTGCCTTGTTGGGGCATAACGGATGCCTTGTACACGTGTCGCATGTGTTAGTTCCAGGTCTTGTGCTTGAAACTTAAGAAAAAAAATAACCCCCTAAAATTGAAGGACGCTTGCTCAGCATAGAAATGCGCGCATAAAGCGCCATTTCACTTGGAGGCAGCGCTTGATGTCAAGTGGTAAAGTGATTTCGTGCCGTCTTCAGACTTTGTAGTTAAATGCCAACTTATCGATATCTACCGCATACCCCAAAAGGATCATTTTGGAAGTGCACTCAAGGAACATGTAGTTCTACTCTTAAATACTCACTGTAGCTGCCGTGATCCTCTGGATTGCTCTTCACCCCAACAGATTTGAAATTGGTTGTGGCTACAGGCTAACTTTGTAAGGTTTTGAAAGTCGGGTTCGTTTACAAACGCATTGACCATGTATGCCAAGCCTACGTGAATTTCGCTTGACGTGTATGAGGACTTCTGATGAGAGCTGCTGTGTTCAGTAGAAATGATGACTGTGGTTCTCAGATTCCGAAATTACGATCTATCTGCCGATTAGCTCGTAGACCCGCGTTTTTATCTAGATTCCTTTTCACGTGGATTCCAAATTCCGGAGATAGAAGAACAGTCCCCAAGTTGTCGCCTACACATCGTTTAGGGTGGCGTATGCATTGTGAGGTTGGTGATCATGACCTCAATAAACAAGAAAAGCTCACGCGTTAGGGTGGTGTGTGCGAAGCCGCGCTTGAGGCATGCTCAAAGCTCCCAGCACCAGCACTACCGTTGGGGTGTCCAAGGTGCCGTTGGGGGGTTTAGCCATCTCTGAAAAATCCCTCAGTGTCTGGCTTAAGCTTCCGGTGTGCCCTCAACCTCCACCACTTGCTTCGTGCGAGTGCGCTCTGCAGCAAGCCCCGAGCAGCGTCCAAGGTGTGTCCTGACGTTAGTGGCCTTGCCGAGAAAAAATGGCCCAGCACGGTCAAGAAGGCTGCTTGTACCACCCTC
>SZWC01004547.1:93778-111639 GCA_023375785.1 Penium margaritaceum | reverse complement strand
TGTGTGTGTGTGTGTGTGATATAGTTGGATTGAAGTAACACAAACGTTCCACAGCTGGTCGGGGTTGGGTAGTTGGTCCACTAGATCAGGCATGCCATCTGAAATCTGGAAGAGCAGAATGGGAAACCCATGGGCGTTCTGCCACAGGGGATGATGTCCAGAACGAAAACATCTGGTTTGACTCTTAATCCTCTGGCTCTGTATTAGGTTAGGTTCTGACACAGGCCCATTTGAAGCGGAGCAAGCTCTTTTGAACAGGCTCTTCCTTGCCATCTTCCTTTCTCGTGAACTATTCCCTCATTTTTCTTTTCTTTCTTTCTTCCTTCCTTGTGAATGATTCCGTGGCAAAATTACTCTCCTATTCACGTCTGTGGCGGCGTTCTGGCCCTCCTTCATCAAGTGTATCATGACGACGTTGAAATAGAAAAGAAAACATGTAATTCAGAATTGGGTAGGGCAATGCCCTTATCTTATCAGAGGGGGTGCCATGTAACATCATTTTGATGTTCAACAAGCGCTGTTGAACACGGACTCATGTTCAACTGATGTAGACATGCAAGTCAAATTGTACACTCCAGTTGATGTAGAGCCTCAGCCCAATGCACCAATACCTTTGACTACAGAACTCAGTGATTCTCATGTCATGTTTCTCTTTCAGGCAGTGGTCTGCCAGCCAACTGCAGAGGAGGGGTCTCACCGCCTCTATTTCTGGCTGCCGGAGAGTGCTCTCAACATCAACGCCAGCATAAGACAACGCAAACAAGGAGGTCGAGACGGAGGCAGGAAACACCGATGGCACCGTTCTTCCATCACGAGCTTGTGGCTTGCACTGATTCTCACAGCGCTATGTGGCTGTGTGTCACCATGGCCTGCATCTGTGGAAGGCGCGCCAATAAAACCATCAGAAGGTGAAGTCCCCTACAAACTAGTGAAAGATGGACGACAGCATGTAAGGAGCGGGAAAACAAAAAATGAAACAGCCCAATTAGATTTGAGAATGGAGCTTTTGAGGAGGGACAATGGTCTCTTCGGCTGCTTCAAAATGCAATGAGATCTAGCATGATTGGATGTACAGTCAGCCTTTTGTTGCAAAATCAGAATGCCTCTCTACACAACACAAAAAGTTTTATCACAGCCTTCAGCCTCCGCGATCACTCGATGAGGCATCATAAGGCCTGAGACAGGATAGGTGCTTGCTCTTAACCTGCCTACAAGGAATGATCAGGTGTGGTTTGTGAGCCAGAACACCTCCGTGCTCTGCACATTTGCTGACAAGGCTTCGGCTAGCTGATCACGTAGTAATACAGCCTCAGTGGTAGGTGTTTTATTCTTTTTTTGAAAGATCTTTTCTCCATAAAAGGGAACATGCTATGCCCCCACGTTGTGCAGTACGCCACCACCTACGGCACAATTAGGTGGGCATACACACAACCTTGGAGCCAGCAAAGACAGGCTCCACCCAACACAACTCGGGGAGCACTAGGGAGCGCCGCACCCGCCCCCTCTGAGCCAATGGCGCCACCTTGGCAGGGAAGGGTGCCTTCGCCTGGGCTCGACACAGTAGAGCAAGATGGCCTCACACTGGCTGCGAATGCTCGCGATGGACGCACGGTGGGCCAAGGCCCCCACCGCATGCTGAGCTTAGTGCTCCAGAGCCTCATGAGCCTGTTTAAGTGTGCACAAGGCATTGCCAAAGAACATCCGTCCAGATGCTAGAGGCAATCTGCTTCATCCTTACTTGGAGACACGCTCCTCTTCCACTGGAGAGATTGCACTTGAACTTTAGGCAAGGATGTTGTGTGTGATGTCGGCCAGCACCACGGCATCCACATTTCGGGGTAGTGGAAAAATCACAGAGTAATCTCCATGCTCCCTTGAGACCAAGACCGGATGGAGATTTCTGTGTGGATATGTCTACTTGAATGCAGTGGTAGTCCTTCAGACACTTCTACGGGCCTGGAGGAAATCGTTTCCTGGATGGGATGGTAAAGGCAATTGCAGTCAAGCATTAAGGCTGAAATGCGACGCTTCTGGGAGCATCTACTGGATGTGAGTGCCTACTCCAGCGGCAGTGCTGGGGAGGATTCCGTGTGCTTCAGGGAAAAAGCGTCTGGATTTGGCTTTCTGAGTGGCAGTGGAGGATCTTATGGATGAGTGAAAGCCACACGACTTCAACCTGTGTAAAAGATGATGCCAGTGCACCAAATGTTGGTGGGATTAAAGGGATGATGCATCTGTTCTGGACAATGCTGTTAAAATCTAGGTGCTAGTCCCCCCTTCCCCCCTCTCCTGTACTGCTGACCCACGTGTAGGGTTTGTCAGTTTGATCTTACAAATGCGACAAAATGGATCGGGTGACTGTACCTGCAGAACCATTAATGTCAACAGCAAATGTGGCAATTACTTCGTCTCACCAGTCCCATTGCTTCTGACCGGTTGGATTGAGCGTTGCAGGCAGGCTAGAATCTCTTAAGTTTGTTTGTGCATTGCAAACTTTTGAACGACCCTGTAGATCCACCCTGAAACAAACTTCAAGTCGGCCACTCGCACCGGAATCACGTTGTTCAACACCCGATTAAAAGAAAGCTATGGTTGCATACTATTACTAAGTCGTGGATGAAGGGGTGTTGAGTTGGATTTACTTCAATGAAAAATATTTCTCAGGTAGTTTGTGGTGTGGCTGTTCGAGGTTGCCTGTATCGCCCACGAATGATTGAAGTTCAACATTGTAGCAATGTATCAGGAGAAAGAGTTCTCAGGCAGTACGAGGTACAATCCAGGAGGGTCTAACAGTTGTGATGTCAGGCTGACAGATTGTTGCAAACTGCACTTCCTGGATTGTACCACATACTGCCTGAGAACTCTTTCTCCTGATACATTGCTATGATGTCAATGCATGTACTTCAGCTTGTTCTGGAAAGTTTGCCCATCTTTGTTTTCTTTGGTCTGCGTCCCCTCATGTCATAAAAATTGCATGAGCTGCAGGAGGCTGGACGATTACAAGCTGTTTGGAAGCATTCCGTCAACCATTGGTGGTCTTGTGAATCTACAATACTTATGAGTCTTGAAACAATTGCAGTAATCAGTTGATTGGCCAGAAAGTGCAGGGTTGGAGCAAGGCGAGGCGAGGGAGAGGGGAGGGGTGCTATCAGAGAACGGTAGGGGAAGGTAGGGAAGGAAGCGGAATGACCACTTAGGGGTGGAGGGCGAGCGATGGGGAGAAAAGTGGGCAGGGGGGGCGGGTGGGGGGAGGGGGAGGGGGGGGCGGGGGGCAGCCGGAGAGAGAGAGTGGAATGAAGGGTGTGGGCACGAGCCTGTGTGGAGGAAGAGGATATGTGGGATCAGCCTAGGGAGGCGGGGTGGGGTGATGGACCTTAACGCCAATGGAGAAAGGACAAGGGGAAGGAGAGAAGTGGGGGAAACCTGCTGGCTGTATGGAGGGGGTAGGGGAGGGAAGAGGGAGGGTAGGGATGGGAGAAGGACAGTAGGTGGGGGAGGGGGAGCAGCAAAGGGCAGGAGATAGCAGCATTTCTGGACTAAAGGCTAGCAGCAACCATCAAGTCAGATGATCTTCTCTTGCGCCCAGAGCCAGCCCCCCGTTGGTAGTGCTGGTGCTTGTAGCTGGCGGAGGGTTACCACCCTGCTTCTGTTGCGGCCCCACCAAGTGATGCTGATGCCACAGGCTGCTGGTAGAGAGCTGGCTAGCCAGGGGCTGGCCGACAGCAGGCTGCCGGTCGTGGGATGGACATGTGCTGGCTACAGGGATGGTAAACCGCGGTATTGAGTACCGCGGTACAGAAATACCGCGGTACACTACTTTTCTGGCAGGTCACTACCGATACCGGTACCGGTACCGCGTTACCAACGGTACAAGCAAAACACCGCGGTATTCCAGTCGTACTGCGGTACATGTTGTACCGTCAACTGTAAAACCTATTTTTTTAGTGTGGAAATAGACGACCGCAGAAAGCGTAGTCTAAATGAACTCTGAAATCCATTTCAAAAGTGCAGAACAGGCTAAAAATAGTAATCGTCACTACAATCTTACGTGTTTTTCTCATAGTTGGAAAGTACCGTGGTACTGTAACGCGGTACGGTACCGCGGTACAGAAGAGGGGTACCCCTCAAGGTCAGTACCGATGCTGTACCTGTACCGCCAGAAAAGTAACGGTACCGCGGTACCGCAATACCGCGGTACAAAACCGCGGTATACCGCGGTATCGGTAGTACCGTTGCCATCCCTGGCTGGCTAACTGGCGGTTGGCTGACGGCCGGCTGTTGGCTGAGAGTCAACCTGGCTGCAGGATGACAGCTTGTGGCCAGGTGTGAGCTGGCTGCCAGGTGGCTGGCGACTGTCAGAAGGATGGCTGTCCACTGGGGTGAAAAAGGATGCGGTTGAAGCTGGGGGTGTGGGGGGAGGTGGGGGAGGAGAGGGCAAGGGGTAGGGTATTTGGATGGGAATGGGTGGTAGGAGATGACTTGAGCAGGGCAGGATGAAAGAGCTAAGGAAGTAGGACAAGGAGGAAGGGAGGGGGTTGAGAGAGAGAGGTGGAGGAGGGGTGGGACAGGGGAACGAGGAGTAGAGGAAGGATGAGGATGAGGAGGAGGAGGAGGAGGGGGAGGAGGAGGAGGAGGAGGAGGAGGAGGAGGAGGAGGAGGAGGAGGAGGAGGAGGAGGAGGAGAAGGAGAAGGAGGAGGAGGAGGAGGAGAAGGAGAAGGAGGAGGGAGTGGAAGAGGAGGCGGCGGGGAAGGAGAGGAATGGAAAGGGGGAAGCATGGCTAGCTGTTGGTTGGCCGAAAGTTAGAAGCCTGCTGGCTGACGGCAATAGATTGACTGGCAGAGCACTTGCTTGTTTCTGGCCAGCAGCAGGGTGGCAACTAGTGGCAAGCTGGCTCACGAGAGTCCGGCAGGTGACAGCTGGTGCGCGGCTGAATGTTGCCTGGATTGTGGTTAGCGCGCAGCTGATGGCTGGCTGTCTGCCCCAATGCCATCCCTTGCACTGTTGTCACTGGCGTGGCTGTCACTTATGCAGCTGTCCATGGCGTGAGTGTCGGCTGCCCAGCTTTCACTGGTGTTACTTCTTGCTTGTGTAGCTGTTATGTGGCCGTTGACGTCTGTCCTTAATGTGACTGAGGGCAGTTGGCCCGTGCATGTGAGCTGTCAGCCCTTGCAGCTAGTGTTGGCTTTCCGCACTCGTTGCTGATCCTGAGTGTCAGCACTTGTGGCTAGCACTGGCTGCCTTCCTTTTCTGGATGAAAAGATCAAGTTGTGTGTGTCTCTATGGAGAACAGAGGCAGCCTCATGCAGCATCATCCCCTGGTCCAAAGACCCGGGAGAAAACCCAGATTGTAGCATCATACAAATATGAAAGATACCACAAAAGAGCTGAGAATGAAGATTGTCTGTACGAGGCCACATTATTTGGGGCCACAGTTATGGAAGCATTTGTCCCAGCATGCCTGTTCCTTGGGTCTGAGTGTTTATGAGGCTTCAAGAGAACATGTCGCGGATTCAAAAAACAGAGGCAGGATGAAAGAATGCATTAGAAGGTGAATTTCTGCTCTGGTATGGGTGTTTGGCAAAATGATGTCACCCTCTGTCAATTCCACATCATTTTTTCTTACTGCAGGAGCATCAGCAATTGTGAGCTGACTGGAACCATTCCATCATCAATCAGTGCTTTGACAAAGCTAACAGACCTGTGAGTGAATGTTGAGCGCATTGAAAAGACGTGCTCTTTCCTCAGTTGGTTAAAGCCTGCAAAGAATGCACAGAGGAATGTACACCTGCACGAGACAGGACCAGGAACACCCTTTCTTGAAGAAATTCAGAATGTTCCCTGCCTCCTTAAGTGTCCATTAACAGAAACGTTTTCACGGGCGCCGCAAACTGAGCGGCTGCATTGGTGTGCCGCGCCTTGACTGGCGTAGCGGGAGCTACAAAACCTGATTTTCACGTGGTTTAGTGGATTGAAAAGCGTGACAGTAGCACTGTAACTCGTCAAATCATGTGAATGTAAAAAAACTAACGCAAACACCGTTGTCTTTGCGAAAATGACTGCCTTGCAATTCTGTCCAATCCTCATAGACAAAGCGTGAGGCGACCAGAAAGCTCACGCTTAGACTCAGAACTGGCACAAAACACAGCCGTGAACTCGGGCCACGTTGGAACACCAGAGTATCAGACAAAGGGTTATGCGCTAGAGGTGTTAAACGGTTCAGATTTTCAGTCAGGACATGGTGCGAAGAACCGGGACCAATTGAGAACCGGATGGTTCCGGTACCGGCTGAACCGATTGCCTGAACTGGATGAATCAGAACCGACGGTTTGCGGTTAAAACAGTCGGATTCCTTGCCCCCACTTGGATTTTGGTTTGGTTCTATTTGGTACAGTTCTGACGGTTCTCGACGGGCCAAACCGGCTGCGGAGAACTGAATGGAAAACTGTATGTTTCCTTGGCAAATGCAATGTTTGTGAAAACGAAGTGAGATTGAAGGGTTTTGGTCCACTTCAACCTGTGTTTCCAGCCTGTGCCAAACAGTTTAAAACAGGATGTAACCGGAAAGCACTGGCTGGAAGAATATGACGTCAGTCGCGCTTAGGGTATGTTTGGCATGCCACGAGTGTCTGGCACTGTCCTCGAGGTTGCACGACATCGACTTGGGTGGCTTTTCTCAAAACCAACACGACCACGGTGAATAATCCGCAACTTTCAGACTTCCGACTGTCCAGCACTGGTGGATTTCCAAACATGGTCGTGCAGTTCGTGAGGCACACAACAGCCGTCGAGGTCTCACAACTTTGAGGAAAGTACCAGTCAATCGTGTCATGCCAAACTTACCCTTCAACGTTATGCTGCCCTTGTGCGTCAATCATGAACCAATGAATGACGCGCTACCACGTCTTTTCTTCTTGAGCAGAAAGTGCGCACTGTACGTGTCTGCAGTTTTGTTCCTCCAAAAAACAAAAAAAACGCGACATTCATGTTTGCATGGTCGACCAACACCCTGTGGGCTAACCTGCACACATAATGTTCTCGAACGTCGATACACATGACTTATTCTTCTTTACTTTTTTTGAAACAGTAGCTGATTATTGGTTGTCCATTCAAGATGGACAGCGTCAATCAAGCCTGCGACGGTGCGCATGGAACGACCGGTCATCAGGACATCACCGACCGGTAGACGGCACATCCAATGCCAATCTTCCTGGGCGAATGTTGAAGCCGACGGTGGCGTAAGCGTTTGCCCTCGTCCGATGAACGCGTCGTCTAAGCGGAATTCTGTCCGCATCAGCTGATGCGGACAGAATTCCACTTAGACGACGCGTTCATCGGACGAGGGCAAATGCTTACGCCACCGTCGGCTTCAACATTTGCCCAGGAAGATTGGCATTGGACGTGTCAACCCCATGCAAACCGCCCTTTAGTTCCTCCAAATTTGACCTGTCAGTAGAGAGTCTTGGCTAACGGCTGAACCTTGTAACGGTGCCCAACCGCTGTGCACGAGCCGTCACCATCATGTTTCGTACATCCTCGAAAACAACATAGACCGCCGATCAGACCAATGAACGGTGACGACTGCATACGTGCATACGATCATGCCTCTTTGTCGCGCCGCTAGCAAGTAGGATGATAATGCAAAGCAGCGCCTCGTTTGGCAGTGCGTTGTACGCGCCACCATAAGACATGCGCTGGGATGCGCACCGCAAACCCGAGCCAGAGCCAAGTACATCCGTCACTTGTACGTCGTTTTGACTTCATAGTGGCAAGTGCTCCCAAGTGATCCCAAGCTTGACCATTCATACAACTGCGACAGTGCTGCAAGGGCGAGAGGTGCTGCAAGTGCCACAAGTGCCGCAAGTGCAAAAGTGCTGCAAGTGCAAGCGGTGCTGCAAGTGCGACAAGTGCTGCAAGTGCCGCAAGTGCTGCAAGTGCGAGAAGTGCTGCAAAAATCGGCTCCACGTATTTTTTCAGGAGCTTTTCTCCACGTATCTTTGTTTTCACATCAAGAGCATTATTTCCCAAAAAAGGCCTCCTCTGGTTTTAACAGGGTACGCAATTCTTGGAATGCACGTCCCGAACCGAGGCATTGATGTCAGCAACGGGCATTGGTGAGAGGAGACTTTGAGAATGCACCTTCAGCCAAATCTATCGGGCTTGTGGAGCAGCAAGGAATCATTGTCTGATCCACTGGATAAGGAGCTACTAAAGGGAGCAGAGAGGCGGCATATGGCCACAACCCTGGCCAGTTGCCCTTACGTTTGGAGTCCTCGCCTCCATTCTCGGTCGCATGGCTGGTTTCCCTTGACACCTCACCCTCGTCCTCACCCTCGCCATCCTCCTCATACTCTTCTTAGTCTTCGCTGTATTCACTGAAACAATCATCTTCATCCATCTCCAGTTCTGGCTCAGAATCTTTTTCCTTTCCATGGATTCTGTCCTCATAGTCCTCTTCCTTGTCTTCCTCTGCACGGGCAGCTGTGGAGTAGTCTCCAAGACCCACTCTTGTTCCTGCTCTTGTGCACTTGCCCACCTTGAGTTTGAGAGGCACTCGTTTGTCACAGCCAATCCACACACCAGACAGAAGCATGGCGGTCACGTTGAACGTGCCCTCTGCCGTTGCACGGAACTTGGCAACCACAAGGCGTACATCCGCCCGTACCTTCTCCCAGGCAGCACTCACCCGTGCGTTTGATGAAAACTAGGGCAGCCCTTAGGGAGGTGATCAGGCTCACCAAGAGCCGCCTAGACAGGTACAACTGTTTGTGAGAAGGAGTTGCAGGTTGCACAGACATAAATTACGGAAGAGAATGTAGGTTTGCAAAAAACACGAATGTCTCAATCGACTATTGAGTGAAAAAGTACATTAGCACAGCTTTCTAACAAGCCTAAGTACGCCTCATTTGGCACATGGAGCTGGAAGAACCACTTCGTCAAAGTTCACCTCCTCGCACACTCCTAGCCTAGTGGGATGAGCGACAGTCACACTCTCACACAAGAGAATGACCATCCCTGCCATGTGCACAACCAATAATCTTTGTGGGGACCTTCCTTGAAGCTTCTTGAATGTCCTCCTGCCACCTTTCTACCTTGAAGGCCACTCCAAACCTCCCTGCCCAATGATTGTGGCCGTCATTGGTGCTGGTAGTGCAGGAGTCGTCACTTGAACTGGACCCATTGCCACCAAACCTTGAAGATCCATATCTCCCTCAAACGGACTCCAAATTCAGTTTCGTAAAGTGCTACAGAACCAACAAAACATCCTCTATTTAATTTTGTGACTTGATTTTTATCGAGCAACCCACTTTGGTTACTTTTTTGGCACCCCATATCCAACAGTCTCCCACTTTGCAAGGAAAAAAATCACACAAGTCCACACTGTCCCCTCAGCTGCTGAAAGGGGTGCGCTGCCAGCGGCTTGGTCGTGAAGTCTACCAGCATCATGCTTGAAGGGCACAACTTGATCTGCACCACCTGCTTTGCCACAAATTCGCGAATGAAGTGATATCGCAGGTCAATGTGCTTGGTGCGGGCGTGAAATTCTGCATTCTTGGTTAGAGCAATAGCGCTCATATTGTCACAGTAGATTGTAGTCGCTGTGGTCTACTGCTGTCCAAGGCTTGCTAGCAGCTCATGCAGCCACACAGCCTCCTTTGCTCTTTTACTCAAGGCGACGTACTCAACTTCAGTGGAGGAGAGGGCGACACACACTTGCTTCTTGCTTCTCCAACTGATTGCACCTCCCCTGAGTAAAAACACGAACCTAGTGGTCGACCTCCTTTTGTCCAGGTCACCTCCCCAATCATCATCGCTGTAGCCGATGAGGATGGGGCTGTTATTGCCGTTGAAGGTGAGGCAAAGGCTGCTGCTGCTGTTAAGGTAGTGCAGCACGCTCTTGACCGCCTCCCAATGCGGCATGCCCGGATTCGCGGAAAACATGATGAGCACTCCTACTGCTTGGCTGATGTCGAGGCGCGTGCCCATTGCTACGTATATGAGGCTCTCAACTATTGCTTGGTACGGCATTGCTTCTATGCGGTTGCTCTCTTGCATGCCATGGGGAGTCTGTGTCATGCTCAGCTTCGCTTCCACTTCCACTGGTGTTGGGGCCTCATGCCATGTTGAAGCGCTTGACAATGTTGCTCACGTATGTGCTCTGCGACAACTCCAACGTCAGCTGCTGTCGGTCGCGCTTGACCTGAAGGCCAAGTTAGTAACTGAGCTCTCCCATGTCTTTCATATCGAACCTGGCAACAGGGGACTGCTTCACATCGTCCAAAAGAGACTTGGAGTAAGATGCAATCAGCAAATCGTCAACATAGAGCAAGATGATGATCTGGCTTGCCTCTTGCGTGCACCCATAGACTGCATGGTTAGCTTCATTGTGCACAAAGCCAAGGCCAGCTAGCTGCTCATTAATCTTGTGGTACCATGCTCGTGGGGCTTGCTTTAGGCCGTAGTGGGCCTTCACAAGCTTGCACACCAAATCCTCCTTTCCCTCCAACACATACCTCTCCGGCTGCTCCATGTACACATCCTCCTCGAGGTCACCATTCAGAAATTCACACGTCACATCCATTTGGTGCACCTCCTAGTCCATAGCAATAGCAAATGCGAGGATCGCTCGGATGGATGATAACTTTGCGACAGGTGCAAACGTCTCATTATAATCCACACCCTCAATCTGTTCATACCCCTTGCAATCAACCGTGCTTTGTACCTGAGCACCTTACCATCCACACCACGCTTGCGCCTAAAGATCCACCGGCACCCGATCACCAGGCTGCCACGTGGAGCTTCCTCATGGGTCCAGGTGGCGTTCTTCATGAGTGCACCATACTCCTCGTCTGCTGCGGCAAGTCAATCTGCCGCCTCCGTGTTGCGCATGGCTTCGGCGAATGTGGCTGGGTCATTGGTGATTGTGAGAAATAGGAGCTTGAGGTCAGACGACTCCGTTGGTGGTGGAACGGTGCACATGTTCACCAGCTCCTCCAACGGCCTGTGTTTCCTTGCGAGTCGCTCGGATCGCCTCAGTGGCTCCTAGTGTCCGTTGCACCTTTGTTGATGCATGCGGATCATCGTGGCAGCTGCTGTATGTTGCTTTTTTGCTCTTCCTCATCTGATTCGGCTGCAGGCTCCTTCTCCTTCTCAGCTCCCTCCACCTCCTTGTCATTACTGTTGTCAACGCCATCTTCCGCACTGTCCTCTTATACTACCGGAACTTCTCCCACTTCAGGTACAAGTGCGGGAGCAAGTGGAGCTGCAGACATAGGGCTCCAAGTCCAGCCCTTCACGTCCTCTTGAAAGATAACATCACGGCTCCGGATGATCTTGCATGTAGCGAGGTTGTAGAGGCGGTATCCCATGGTATTGTATCCAAGGAAGACGACCTTCACTGACTTTGCATCTAGCTTGTTACGGCTGCCGGTAGGCACGTGCACGAATGCTCCACACCCGAAGACTTTCACGTACGTCACTGTTGGCTTGCGTCCCATCCACGCCTCCTCCGCTGTCATCAGCGGCATGGCGCGTGTGGGACTCAAGTTTTTCAGGTACACGACAGTGTTGACCGCTTCCGCCCAGAAAGTTGGTGGGAGTTTCGAGTCTTGGAGCATGGTGCAAACACGCTCCATGAGTGTGTGGTTCGCGTGTTTAGCCACACCGTTCAGCTGCGGTTTTCCAGCTCGGGTGACCTCGTGCTCCCGCAACGCTTGAAGAAGGTGCGAAAATCGTTAGAGAGGTACTCTCATCCACCATCGGTACGAAGCACCTTCAACCGCATGCCACTCTCATTCTGTGCAACAGCAATCCACACCTTGAAAGCATTAACGCACTCATCCTTGCTAGCCAAGAAGGACACCCACGTCTTCCTCGACTTGTCACCAATGAACGTGACAAAGTTCAACTTGCAGGACAGGGACTATGATGGCATAGGATCGCACAAATCAGAGTGAAGGAGTGAGAGAAGCTTCACCACTCTCTTCCCTTCCCCCGTGAAAGGAGCACGGGCTTGTTTTTTTTCAATGCTGCTCTCACAAGCCAATGTACCAGGCTGCTTCACCCCCTTGAGCTCCAGGCCACGGACTATCTGCTGCATGGAGATGACGGCGCCAAAGCCGAGGTGTCCGAGCCAGCGGTGCCACATGCCGATGTCGTGTTTTCCCTCTCTTGCCGCCAACGCTGAGTCAACTTCCCTCTCGGACACCACATAGAGGCAGTAAAGACCGTCCTCCTTGCTTGCTTTTGCAAGCATTCGGCCTGCACGTGCAGAGATGGTGAAGCCACCATTGTCAAAGCAAACCTGCATGCCTTTGGAGATGAGAGATGAGACAGAGAGGAGGTTAGCTGCCAGCCCCGGAACATAGAGCACCCCCTTCACACTACGTTTCACGTGCTTGATGGAAACTTGGCAGCCCTCAGGGAGGTGATCAGGCTCACCAAGAGCCGGCTAGGCAGGACCAACTGTTTGTGAGAGGGAGTTGCAAGTTGCACAGCCAGAAACTACGGAAGCAAATGTAGGTCTGCAGAGAATGCGAATGTCTGAATCGACTCTTGAGTGAGAAAGTACATTGTCACAGCTTTCTAACAAGCACTTGTATGCCTCATTTGGCCTAGGGAGCACTGAGATACACTCTGTCAAACTCTACCCTCTATCTCACTCTCCTAGCCTAGCGGGATGAGCGACAGTCACCTTGTCACACAAGAGAATTATGTCTCACATCACTTGGATGACCAACAATCGTGGTCTGCACCTTCCTTGAAGTCTCTTGGAGGTCCTCCAACTGCATTTTCTCCTTGAAGGCCGCTTTCAGCAGTCATGGCCAACAATCCTGCCGCCTTTTGAGCTTTAAGTGCTCAGGTCGTCACTTGAACCTGACCCATAATCTCCAAACTTTGGAAATCCATATCTTACTCAAACGGACTCCGTATCGAGTTCCGTAAAGTGCGTTGGAAGCTATGAAACATCCTCTATGCAACTCTCATGCGAGTTGATTTTTATCGAGCAACCTGTTTTTGTCACTTTCTGGCACTCTCATATCCACCATTCTCCCACTTTGCGAGAATAAAAATCACACAAGTCTGCACTGTCCCCTCAGCTTTTGAAAGCGGTGTGCTGCCAGCGGCTTGGTCAAAAAGTCTGCCAGCATCATGCTTGAAGGGCAGAACTTGATCTACAGCACCTGCTTTGCCACCAGCTCGCGGATGAAGTGGTACCGCAAGTCGATGTGCTTGGTGCGGGCGTGAAACTCGGCGTTCTTCGTCAGAGCAATGGCGCTCATGTTGTCACACTAGATGGTGGTGGCTGTGGTTTGCTGATGTCCAAGGCTTGCTAGCAGCTCACGCAGCCACACAGCTTCCTTTGCTGCTTCAGCAAAGCATATGCTTACAAAGGGCGTTGTACTCTGCTTTGGTGGAAGAGAGGGCAACGCACTCTTGCTTCTTGCTCCTCCAACTGATTGCACCTCCCCCGAGCACAAACACAAACCCACTGGTTGACCTCCTTGTGTCAAGGTCACCTCCCCAATCTCCGTCACTGTAGCCGATGAGGATGGGACTGTTGTTGCCGTTGAAGGTGAGGCAAAGGCTGCTACAGCTGTCGAGGTAGTGCAGCACGCGCTTGACCGCCTCCCAATGCGGAACGCCCGGATTCGCGCAAAACTTGCTCAACACTCCCACTGCTTAGCTAATGTCGAGGCGCGTGCCAACTGCTGCATACATGAGGCTTCCAACAGCTGCTTGGTACGGCACTGCTTCCATGCGGCTTGCATGCCATGGGGAGTCTGTGTCATGCTCAGCTTCGCTCCCACTTCCAGTGGTGCTGTTGCTAAGCGCGCTCCTGCCATGTTGAGGCGCTTGATGATGTCCCTCACGTACGTGCTCTGCAACAACTCCAAAGTCTGCTGCTGCCGGTTGCACTTCGCCTGAAGGCCAAGGTAGTAACTGAGCTCTCCCATGTCTTTCATGTCGAACCTGGCAGCAAGGGACTGCTTTACATTGTCCAAAAGAGACTTGGAGTCAGATGCAATGAGCAGATCATCAACATAGAGCAAGATGATGATCTGGTTTGCCACTTGTGTGCGCCCATAGACAGCATGGTCTACGTCATGCACACAAAGCCAAGGCCAGCTAGCTGCTCATCCATCTTGTGGTACCATGCTCGCGGGGCTTGCTTCAGGCCGTAGAGGGCCTTCACAAGCTTGCACACCAAACCTTCCTTCCCTTCCACGACATTCCCCTCCGGCTGCTCCATGTACACATCCTCCTCAAGGTCACCATTCAGAAATGCACACGTCACATCCATTTGGTGCACCTCCCAGTCCATAGCAGCAGCAAGAGCGAGGATCGCTCGGATGGATGGGAACTTAGCGACAGGTGCAAATGTCTCATTGTAATCCACACCCTCAGTCTGCGCATACCCCTTTGCAACCANACATACCCCTCCGGCTGCTCCATGTACACATCCTCCTCAAGGTCACCATTCAGAAATGCACACGTCACATCCATTTGGTGCACCTCCCAGTCCATAGCAGCAGCAAGAGCGAGGATCGCTCGGATGGATGGGAACTTAGCGACAGGTGCAAATGTCTCATTGTAATCCACACCCTTAGTCTGCGCATACCCCTTTGCAACCAGCCGTGCTTTGTACCTGAGAATCTTACCATCTGCACCACGCTTGCGCCTGAAGATCCACCAGCATCCGATCACCCGGCTGCCGCGTGGAGCCTCCTCGAGAGTCCAGGTGCCATTCTTCATGAGCGCACCATACTCCTCATCTGATGCGCCATGCCAATCAGTCGCCTTGGCGCTGTGCATGGCTTCAACGAATGTGGCTGGGTCATCGGTGACTGTGAGGAAGAGAAGCTCGAGGTCAGACGACTCCGTTGGTGGTGGAATGGTGCACAAGTTCACCAGCTCCTCCAGTGGCCTCTATTTGTTTGCGAGGTGCTCGGATCGCCTCAGTGGCTCCCCACTGTCCTTTGCACCTTTGTTGAGGCGTGCAGACCGTCGTGGCAGTTGCTGTGCGTTGCTTTGCTACTCCTCCTCATCAGATTCCACTGCCAGCTCCTTCTCCTTCTCAGGCTCCCTCCACCTCCTTGTCGTTGCCGCTGTCACCACCATCTTCCGCACCGCCCTCTTCTGCTACCGGTACTTCTCCCAGTTCTGAGTACAAGTGCGGGAGCAAGCGGAACTACCGACATAGGGCTCCAAGTCCAGCCCTTCACTTCCTCTTGGAAGACCACGTCACGGCTGCGGATGATCTTGCATGCGGCGAGGTTGTAGAGGCGGTATCCCATGGTATCGTAGCTGATGAAGACGGCCTTCACTGACTTTGCGTCCAGCTTGTTACGGCAGCAGGTAGGCACGTGCACGAATGCGCCACACCCGAAGACTTTCAGGTGCGTCACTGTTGGCTTGCGTCCAGTCCACGCCTCCTCCGGTGTCATCAGCGGCACAGTGCGCGTAGGGCTTTGGTTTATCAAGTACACGCGGTATTGACCGCTTCCGCCCAAAAGGTTGGCAGGAGCCCCGCGTCTTGGAGCATGCTACAAACACGCTCCATGAGCGTTCGGTTTGCACGTTCAGCTACGCCATTCAGCTGCGGTGTTCCAGATGGGGTGACCTTGTGCTTGATCCCGCGACGCTTGAGGAAGGTACGGAAGTTGTTGGAGAGGTACTCTCCTCCACCATCGGTGCGAAGCACCTTCAACTGCCTGCTACTCTCATTCTGTGCAGCAGCAATTCACACCTTGAAAGCCTCAAAGCACTCATCCTTTCCAGCCAAGAACGACACCCACGTCTTCCTCGACTTGTCATCAATGAACGTGACAAAGTACAACTTGCCGGACAAGGATTGTGATGGCATGGGACCACACAAATCAGAGTGAACGAGTGAGAGAAGCTCTGTCGCCCCCTTCCCCTCCCCCGTGAAAGGAGCGCGGGCTTGCTTCCCTTCAATGCAGCTCTCACAAGCCGATGCACTAGGCTGCTTCACCCCCTTGAGCTCCAAGCCGCGGACCATCTGCTGCATGGAGATGATGGCGCCAAAGCCGAGGTGACCAAGCCAGTGGTGCCACAGGCCGATGTTGTGTTTTCCCTCTCTCGCCGCCAACGCTGAGTCGGATTCCTTCTCTGACGCCACGTAGAGGCGGTAAAGACTGTCCTCCTTGTTTGCTTTTGCAAGCACACGGCCTGCACAGGCAGAGATGGTACAACCACCATACTCAAAGCAAACCTGCATGCCTTAGGAGATGAGAGATGAGACAGAGGAGGTTAGATGCCAACCCCGGAACATGGAGCACCCCCTTCACACGACGTTCCACGTGCTTACCCTCAACAGAAGCACAAAACACAATCTCACCCTCCCCAACCGCCATTTTCACATGGTTGTCCCCGATGTACACCCGACGAGGCTCAATGACGGTGTAGACAACAAACCACTCCCGGCGACACGTCATGTGCCGCGTGGCTCCCGAGACCATGATCTAGAACAGGGCGGTGTTGTCGGAGACGTGCAGGACCCGGATGGTTGTCACGAATTCACTCTCCCAATCTGCGGCGTTCGCGAAAGCGTTGGACTGTTTTCCCGCTCCCACTCCAGCTGCAAGGTCCGCCTTCCTCTTCCGGCATTCGCGCGCCCAATGGTCCAGCTCCTTGCAGTAGTGGTAGTTTCCCTTCTTCTTCCCTCATCCGCCATTGCTCCTGGTTGATGTAGCACCACCCCCATGACCAAAGTTGGCGATGAGAGCGACGTCCTGTCCGCTTCCGCCCTCCTCTCCCTTGCGCCGCTCCTCCTCAAACAACAGGCTCTCCTCCACATCATTGAGGGAGAGCTTATCGCCACACTGGTCCAGGGCAACAATGAGAGGAGTGTAGCTGCTGGGAAGGCCAGAGAGGATGGTTGGCATGAGCACACGTTCCTTGACAGGGTCCTCAATCGCAGCAAGCTGGTCAGAGAGAGACTTCACCATGTTGATGTAGTCAATCATGGATCCGGACTCATCCATCTTCACAGTGTGAAAGCGACAACGCCAAAGGTGGAGGTGGATGGTTGCGAGGGCGCGGTCACGCTTCTCGCGCTAGGTGCGGGCCTCGACAGGGGATCGGGAGCTTTCTTCTGGTTCCTTCTCCTTCTCATCCACCTGGCTCCAAAGACCCTTCTCCATCAGCACCATCTTCATGTTGTTGCTCTAGTTGAAGTTCTCGCCTTCGAACTTGGCGATGTTGACGCCGGCCACGACAGAAGCGGATGTCGCCATGGTAGTGCAACGTTCAGCCCACAAACGTCTCTCTCACACAACAGGGTGCAAGGAATGCCTCAAGGATAAGACAAAGCCTTGTTCTAGCTCTGATACCACTGATGGAAACTTGGCAGCCCTCAGGGAGGTGATCAGGCTCACCAAGAGCCGCCTAGGCAGGAGCAACTGTTTGTGAGAGGGAGTTGCAGGTTGCACAGACAGAAATTACAGAAGCAAATGTAGGTCTGCAAATAACACGAATGTTTAAATCAACTCTTGAGTGAGAAAGTACATTGTCACAGCTTTCTAACAAGCCCGTATATGCCTCATTTGGCCTAGGGAGCACTGAGATACACTCTGTCAAAGTCTACCCTCTATCACACTCTCCTAGCCTAGCGTGATGAGCGGCAGTCACCTTGTCACATAAGAGAATTATGTCGCACATCACTTGGATGACCAACAATCGTGGTCTGCACCTTCCTTGAAGTCTCTTGGAGGTCCTCCAGCCGCCTTTTCTCCTTGAAGGCCGCTCTCAGCCGTCCTGGCCAATAATCCTGCCGCCTTTTGAGCTCAAAGTGCTCAGGTCGTCACTTGAACCCAACCCATAATCTCCAAACTTTGGA
>SZWC01004547.1:66625-89853 GCA_023375785.1 Penium margaritaceum | reverse complement strand
TGTGTGTGTGTGTGTGTGTGTGTGTGTGTGCGTGTGCGTGAGCTAGAATCTATGCAGCAGGTTGAGGCAGCAACGTTGTTCATGTAGCGTGCGGGCTTCCCCGCTCGTTGCTCAAGTCTGCTACCCCCTCAGTCTGCTGCTCTAGAGTGAAAGTCTTTGAGCTCTGGGTTTGTTACTCAGAGATGCGCGCGCCAGTGTTAACGCTAGAAAGCAGCCAAAAACTGGAAGTGACTGATTAGCAATCAATAATGAACAACAATTGGAGACCCCCCCAAAAAAAAAAAAGAAAAAAAAGAAAAAAGAAAAAAAAGAGTAAAAACAATCAGCCTGCCAACATGCATTGCCCTTCTGTCTGCAGAATATGCCAACTTTTTATTTTCAACATTTATGTAGCAAGTTTGTGCTGTTCTTACAAGATTTCCCTTTTTTGCCTTGTCATGACTTGTCTTTCAAATGAGCTGCAGGCAACTGTTGGGAAACAAGCTGACAGACACCATTCCATCATTCCTTGGTTCTCTTGTGAATCTCCAGCGGTTGTGAGTGATTGATGCTGATCATTGCAGCAAAATGATTCATTGGAAAAGGTGTTGGATAAAAACGTTGTACAATTCAGTTGCATATGCGTGAAAATGGCCATGCTGTTACTCTCATATAGCTTGCAAGAAGGAGTCTTGGAGTCAGCTGAAAGAAAACTTTTCACGACCACAGGGTAAGTATGTGAGTTAGTAGGTGCTTAAATGCTCCCAATACTATTGGGAGCATGTCAACAAACTTTGAAAACACCTGCTGGTAGGTGAAGGTATCCGGTCTTGGACTCAGTCATTATCCTACTCAGGAGGTCACTGAGCCGCATGGAGCAGCTACGTTACATCCCTTTCTCCCAGGAGGGGGAGGAAATCTGTCAAGCAGGAAGCAAAACCTGGCGCTCAGATACCAACTGTTGGGGCACAGAAGGAATGTCAACAGATTTGGCCAAGACCTGCCAGAAAACAAAAGCCTCGGAGGTCTGCCTCATTCCGTTTTCTTGTCAAGCACCTACCTGAGCTGCATGGAGCAATTACGCTACATTGTTGGCTTTCAACATGACAGCCGAGTTTTTTAACTGCTGGACGTTGGGGGAGGTGGCCATGCCAAGGTAGACAACCTTCAAACAGCAAAAAAGAAGAAGGGAACCTTCAAACAGCAAAAAAGAAGAGAGGTTGACAGCAGGGGAGGGTGGAGTTGATGGCGATCATGAGAGCGGAGACAAGGAGACTTGCTGGACGTTGGGGGTCATGGCCATGGAAAGGTAGAGGCCTTTGAGCCTGGATGATCAGTTGCAGCAAGGTTTGTCAAAGAACGGACTTGCACATGTTGCCATATCCAGTGTCATTAGCCAATGTGTAGTCAATAGTCATCCACCATGACATGGTAAATGGTGAGGCGGCTGTGTGGGAGGACCTGATGGCGGGAGAGCAACCTGCAAGGTCTCTGGGGACCATGGCACTGTCAAGTTTCTATGATGTCGAACCTGTGTTTGATGGGTTCGAGCTGTTTGCCTCTTGTTGTGTGAGGAAAGATAGACCTTAAAACGGAAGAATGAGCCCAAATGGGCTGAAGTACTCAGGAGAAGGTAACGGAAAGGCTATCATCTAGGAACACAGAGTAATCAGTAATCTGCCAAGTGGTACGATTCCAGCAATCCACGTTACTCACATGTCAGGTTGCACACCTGGTTTCAATCACAAAAAGGAAAATTGCTAAGGCAATAAGAGAGCTGAATTGTGTGTTTTAAGAGGTATCCTCGACAACACAACATAGAATTCAGCAGGGTCATTGGGCTAAAGCCCAGTAGGCCGTTGGAGCAAACATGGACTAGTAGCAGTTATACACGAATTTCTCCAAAACAACCTGTACACCTTGCTCTGAGGAGTGTGCATTATTTGATTGTCACATTTTGGTGTGCACCCTTACAAGTCTCGACCCTGATGTGACCTGCAGGTTGTTGGGTAGCAATGCAATGACGGGCGAACTCCCACCGTTCATTAGTACTCTGGTGCAACTCCGATCATTGTGAGTGACTGGTGAAAAGCATTGCAACTGTTGCAAGATATTCATAAACTTATACGTGTATAGTTGTACATATATCTGGAAAACTTCACTCAAAGTGTACAACTGTCAGCCCTCACACTCTAAGCCCTTTGCGGGGTTGAGCCGACATTCTGGGAAGCCTAAATCCTAGATGTTTAGGAGGTGTTTCTTTTACACTGGTGTACCGGTCCTGGCCACAGGGCCTTGCCCGAGAAACCTGTTTGTTTTGCTTGATGTGGCATGAAGGACTTTGGCATCCTCCCCACTGTGTTGAGGAGGTGCTTCTTGTGCAATGGCGTAGCGGTCCTAGCCACAGGGCCTCGCCCGAGAACCCTGTTTGTTTTGTTTGATGTGGAGTGCAGGACTTTGGCGGCCTCCCCACCATGTAGCGGTCCTGGCCACAGGGCCTTGCCCGAGAACCATGATTGTTTGTCTGGGGTGGCATGAAGGAATTTGGCATCCTCCCCACCGTGTTGTCATGTTCATTCAGGTTCAAAGGAAGTTATTCAAAAAAAATGTACAACTGTTGCGCATCTTCATCTTCCCTTACGCCAACTTCTGGGTTCGCGCCCTTCCCCCTGACTCCCTCTGGCTTGACCTCCTCCGACGGTTTGATGCGACTGTGTGGAAGGCTCTTTTAGGGGGATTGTAGGGGTGGTGGAGGCACCACAGGCACTCAGCTTGGTGTTTTTGCAGTGGTTGGTAAGCCTCTAGGCGCGGCTGCCATTTGTAGAAGGTGGGATGGGCCTCTATGGTGCTGAATTGAAGGCCCATCTCGCCTACATTTGTTCGTCGGCAGCCCTCCTCCACTCTCTGGTGGAGCTGTTCGGCCCTTTCCTCCCAGAGGAAAAGGCCGAACAGGGGGGTTGGGGTAATCTTGATTAATAGGAAGGAACATGCAAACGCTGCCCATGACCGGCACAACATCGGGGTATGAAAGCATTCAAACGCCGCCACCCACGGCACAAGAAGGCAGAGAGGAAAAGCAAGGAAACAAGCGTCAAGGATTGAGAAGACTCTCCTAGCCATCCAACAGCACAGTGTAGCAAAGGTCAGACAGCGTAACAGGGTCAAGGGGCCACAGCCGCGGCAGCTCAACAGGCGTGACACTGCCCAACTCCGGGTCGAGTCCCCCACGCCACAAGCCGAAATCGTGTAGCACATGACACTGCTGCCGAATCACGGCAACGGAGAGCCACTGCGCGAACAAGGAAACTGCCCGCGCCGAGCATCCCGGCTGGTCAACCTCACTGCGCCTGCCCCGACCCCTCTCGAGGCACAACGCCGTCAACCGACGGACGAAGCACCAACAATCCGGGCCAAGACCGCCGAGGGTCTCCTATGCCACCGTGCGCAGCCGGTACCCCGGCTGCTGCGCAAGGCCAGCCTTGTAGTGCTTCTCCTTCGTGGCCTCCGCCGCCGGAAGAGCCTGCCCCTCCTTCACCTTGTCGGACTGGGCGTCCACCACCCACACCGTACCATGGGCCGAGTCGAAGACAAGGACATCCGGTCGTAGCCCCCCCCCGGCAACAAGCCCTCTGGCTCCACCATTGCCCAAAAGGAATGCTCCCGGAAAATCTGTGCAAACTCGTCTCGGATGGCATGGTGGACGCGAATAACTGGCCCAGACCCCGCACGGCGCGTGACATCCGCCGGCAGGAGCCCATGACCGCCATGGATGGAGAGTTATCCCAATGGCAGACCCAACCAAAGCTGGGCGTGGAGGCGAAAGTCGGCCGGGGCCAAGTAGAGGCGATTACCAGGACCCGGTGGGCTGGCTTGAAGCCAGAGAGCCGCCCCATGAGACCCCACCGCTGAGCTCTTCCGCACCATAGCGTCCCATGCCTCTGGGAACAGCACAGCCCCGACCATCTCCACCTCCTCCAGCCACTGAAGACACTGGAAGTGGAAAAAGGAAAGGCTCAGCTGCTGGTACAACCCCCGCCCAGCGCACTGGCAAAGGACCTCGAGCGGGGGCAAGCGCGCGATAATGGAAGCAAGGAGGTGTTCCACAGCATCCTCCCAAAGAGGACACAACTCCATCTCGCGAGCCGCATGGGGGTGGGGGCCAAGGAGGTCATGAAGAGACTGGAGCAAGGCTGCAGAAAAGCACGGTAGGCGAGGTGTGGCTTCGGTGCTGCATCGAACAGGGCCATATCCCTGGCGTCGAACGGCAACTTTGCATGGAGCCGCGCCAAGGCGTGAAGAGCTCCAACATGAGAATCCGACGGGGCCTCCACCACCCCCATCATGCCCAGGAGAGCACACCATACTACAGAGTGGAACTCTTGTAGCACCCGCAGCCAGTTGGCGTCAGGGGGCAGAGCGCACACAAGAAAGTCCGCCCGGGGCACAATGCACAACAGAATCATCGTCACCGTTGCCTGGGGATCCTATAGCTGCGGCAGCAGCTGGAGCTCACGGGTCTTCTTACGCAAGCACTCCTTGCCTCAGCCCCTGCGGAAGCCAGCAGACCCAATGGGGCAGCCCAACAGCTCCACCCCCTCCACTGTTGATGGAATCCTTGCCAACACACCCGGAAGAGCAGCCCCTGTCCGTCGCCACACAAGAAACTTTTTTGGCCTAACCTGAAGCCCCTGGTTGCTCGTCGTCTGGAGCATGGAAGAGAAGCACCTGGCCAAGGTCTCCGGCTCAACACACATTGTGGTGTCATCTTGGAAGGCCCTGAAGTGCCCCAACGCAGCCCCTTGCTGGCCACGCAACTCTGCCGCACCCGCTTCCAAGACTGGTAGCAGGGCCGAGTCGAAGAGAACACGCCCCAATGGGTCACCCTGCCGCACCTTGCGGTGGCTTTCCAAGACGGCCGGCGCACTGACCCCGAAAAACAACAGCTGCCTAGGAGACATGAACTGTCGCAAGAAAGGCACGCAATAACCGAGACCCCTGTCGCGCACCGCCTCAAACACGTAGTTGCGCTCAATCTCGTTGAATTTTTTGCGGATGTCGAGGCGGAGAAGCCAAAACGAGGGATGCGCGCCTAAGATGGCCCGCACCCCCCGCACCAAGAGCGCAGCCCCCTTTGACACGCCCATCCCGAACTGCGAAATTGCAACGCCTCTGTGATCTTCTTCTTATCCCGCACCAGCAAGACCCGACCAGCCAGGCGGAACAATACTTCACCCACAGCAATGGGTCGAACCCCCTCCTCCTCGGTGTCCCCCTTGAGCAAGGGAATGAGGCAACTGCTCCCCAAGAAAGTGCCAGTCTCCTCCGGCAACACCCCAGCGAGGATGAGACGAACCACGGTCGTCAAAGACTCCGGTCCATGCGGGGTGTCAAGGATGAGGTCACAGAGCATGTCGCAAGTCAAAGCCCCTGGGCCAGCCCCGGAGCCTCGCGGTGCCTCTCGCAAGGCCTCCACAACCAGATCCTCCATGACCGCGTCAAGGAGAAGGCCCTCCGGGGGAACGACGGGGATGATCCAAGGTGCCAGCGGGGACGTTGACGAGGGATGACACTCTTGAAGAGCCCGACGAGTGCTCTCCGTACCAGCTGCTGGAGGGCGCAACGAGAGCATCTCCACCCCTTGGCCTGGAGCACCCCGGTGCACCATGCAAAGTGCACGCCGGCACTGCCCCTCCCCCGCTACAATCCGTTGCGCCGACGGCAGGAGGGTTGTAGGCCGCACCGGAGGGGCAGGGCAAAAAGCGGGCATGGTGGACTCCCATCGCCTCCTCCACAAGACCCGCCCAGTCACACTGCACAAACCTGGACTGTTGTGTCCGTTGTGGGAGGAGGCTGTAGAGGAGCTGCTGACCACTGTCCTTGCCAGCCTGCCATCGCTGGAGAAGGTGAAACAGTGTTCCGTGAGGGGTTTGTATCAGCAGGTGGGTCCGTCCTTTCATTGTATGCGCCTTTAATGGATGGATTATCCATCATGGATGAGGTGGAGCGGGAGGGGCAGATGTGGTTCCAGGAGGCCATTTGGAGGAGCAGATATGTCGGTGTTGGGCGGTGGGGACAAGGGGCACTGCATTGTGGTTATAGGCGGCGCCCACGGCTGAGAGGGACCGGCTGCATCTTTCTCCCGTTGAATACCGCCTCCATGCCCAGCTATGGTTGGGCTTGCCTCTGGGGTTTCTGGAGCAGCATTGGTTGAATGGGCTGCTCCCGATTGTGATCACCCGGAAGGTGGGCTCAGGGCCCATCATCAGGGTCCACCACACTATCTAGGATGAGTTGGCAGAAACATTTCGAGAGAGTTTGCTTGGTGCGAAGGTGGATCCAAAGGGGTATTTGCAGCAGCCGGAGGGATATGTGGAGGAGCTCCGTCCAGACCCCCTCCTCCATGACGCTGGCCTGGGCGCCGTGTGGGTGGTTAACGTGACCACTGGATGCCCAGGAACGTGATGCGCGGGAGGAGGGTGCGGCATTGCGGGAGGCGGAGAAGGAGAAGGAGACGGAGTATGAGTCGGCACTTGGCCTCAAGGTAGGGTGGAGACTGTACACAGTGGCGTGGGGGACATTTGGCGGGCTGGGTCCAGGTGGTTGGCTCTTCATCCGTCGCTTGGCGACCATGTGTCTGGATAAGGGCCGGAGTCGGCTGGGGGAGGCAGATGGTCCATGTTGGGCCGCCCGGGCCGTGACCCTCTTTGTTCAGCGGCTGTTCATTGCTGGCATCCGTCAGTAGTGTGGCGTCATCCGTGACTACTCCCTCCTTTGTGAGGGGCTCCCTTCTGGCCTCACCTGCAAGGCTTGGCCTCTGGCCCCCCTGGCCTTGTCTGACCTGTGCTGTACAGACCCTTTTCAGAAGGAGTAGTTCCCCTTCCCTTGTTGAACAGTTTCTCCCTCGTGTTTCCTTGGTTTTCCATTTTCCTTCTTTGCACGTGTTCTTTCTTTCCACCATATTGTGCCGTGGGTGGGGGCATACTTATACCACGTGCTTGTGCCGGTCTGTGGCGGCATTATCTCTTTCCCTTTCATCACAAAGTGCACCAAAAAGAAAAAAAAATGTACAACTTGGAAAGTGCCGCCACAGCTTGACATCAGCATGCAGCAGAGAAAGAGAATGCCACCACCCACGGCACAGTATGGAAGACAAACGCACTCCCCTTATATATAGGCCAATGCATTGTATCCCGTCCTTAGACATAGAGTATGAGGTTCTTTTTTCATTTTTTTCCTTCTCATTCAATGAATGGGTAGGCCAGTGGCCCAGAGCCACCCAGAGCACCAACTGGCGGGTAACTAGTAGTCTAAAACTGCCCACTACAACTGCCAGTCCTGCTGGCTCAGGATTTGAACTTGGGTTCTCAATTCCCAGAAGAACTCAAGTTTATTGTGATGCCCACTGCTCCAGCAGTGTATATCACTTCTGAGACAAAGCACACATTAAGCGCGGGATGCATGTTCTTGCATGATGGTAGACTGCAATTTTTTCATACACCAAGTCCATGGAGTGGAGCCTCCATAGGAAAGGAGGCCAAAGATTCCACAGAAGACAAGAAAAATTTTAGAAAGACAAAACAAGACCTACCTTGATTTAATTCGGTGACCAAATTAATTCGGCCGAATAAGACGGCCGTTTTGTTCGGGCCATGTGAGGGGTGAAAATCCCGTTTTTTTCAGACCACCCAAAATTGGTGGTCAGGTGGGGGGGGGGAGGGGGGGCTTGGAGGGAGGCAAAAAGAGGGGGTGGGAATCAGTGAGGGAGAGTTTGATGGGGGGTGTAAAATCAGATGTATGCAACCACCACACACTTGCAGCATTCATACAACCACATGTTGTCCCCCATGGTCCTCCTCCCATGTTTCAGTCACAACACTCATTGTGAACCACATGCATGGCATCAAAATCATTTACTTCACATTTACTTCGCCACATGTTAGAGTGCAAGCATCCACATGGAGTCTCAAAACAAGGAAAGCTTTTTTTTTTTTCCTTTGGGGGTTGGGAGTCGCGAACTGGGAGGCCCATGTTCGACCCCCCTCTGAAAAAAAGGGAAACGGCCGAATAAAAACGGCCGTTTGAAAACGGCTGTTTTCATTCGGGCTCAAGGGCTAAAAAAACCCGTTTTTATCAAGGTAGAACAAGACACATTTGTTTGGAAATACCTTGACTGTGATCGGCATCCCCCTGGGCGGCTCCTCATACCAGAGTGGGTTCATGGGTACAAGGACCCTGTGGGCGGGGGCGCCGAGCGGATCACGGAGGAGATGGTGGAGGAGGCCATACGCGAGGCGCCGCGGGGGTCCAGACCGGGGCCCCTCGGCCTCACCATGGACCTCCTCTGTGATCTCGTCATCAACTCCCCCTCTGCCCTGACCAGCCTCCGCACCGTGCTGTGCACCATCCTCGACGGGTTTCTACCACAGCAGGTCGCCGACAGTCAAGGCCGGAGCACCCTCATCCCCATCCTGAAAGGGCAGACAGAGTAGGAGGGCGTACGCCCCATTGCAGTGGGAGAGGTTTGGCTTCGGCTGACGGGGAACCTCCTCGTACTCCACGACAAGGCCAAACTAGGGGCCGCCCTGCGCCCCCTCCAGTATGGTGTGGGGGTTTCAGAGGGGGCGGCGCTCCTAGTTCGCGGGGTCCGGGCCATGCTGGCGGCCATCCCAAACATCTGGATACTGTGGCTAGACATCGCCAACACATTCAACGAGGTCGAGCGGGCCTCAGTCTTTGAGGCGCTACGCTCTTCGGGTCTGGGAGCGTGGATCTCTTACCTCTGACAGTTCCATGTCCGCCCAGCACAGCTTCTCCTCTTCGGCGTGGACACCCCCACTGTCCTGAAGAGAGCTCGGGGGTGCGACAGGGTGACCCCCTGGGCCCTGCTCTGTTCGACTTGGCCCTATGCCCGGTCCTAGAGGCTGGTCTTCGGATGCTGATGGAGGCGGATGGCAGCCGGCAGGGTCACATGGGGGCCTTCCAGGACGACGCGACCGTCTGTGGGCCGCCACATCTTCTCGCTGCTTGCATGGCAGCCATGGTGGAAGCAGTGGCACTGCAGAGCCTTCGTGTGCAGCCGGGGAAGTGTCTGCTGTGGCAGCGGTCCGGGGCAGAGGTGCCGCCGCTTCTAGCAACCCTTCCCTGGTCACTTCAAAGGTGCAGCTGCTGGGGTGCCCTGTGGGGGTAGAGGCTTTTCAGTTGGAGTGGGGAGAGAGGTGGCTGCAGGAGCAGGTCCGTGGACTTGAGCAACTGGGCCGCATGGAGGACGTCTAGGCGGCGATGACTTTCCTCCGACTCTGCGTCACCCCACGCGCTGACTTCTGCGCATGTGCGCTCCTGCCGGAGCCTTGGTGGCTGCAGATCCTGGACTGTTTCGACACAACGGTATGGGCAACAGTTCTCTCCTTGCTCCAGCTCCAGCCAGCGGCTGAGGGGGCGGAGGATTGGGAGCTGCAGCGGCTGGCGCGATGGCAGCTGCAGCTGCCACTGAGCTTCGGAGGGGCCGGCTTTCCCAGCGCTTGTGACCGGGCGCCCCTTGGCTACGCCTGCTAGACAGGGTCCCTCCTACACGCCCTCGCGTCCGAGTTTGCATCCTTCCTACCCGCCGGCTGGGACCTCGACCTCCTCTGTCCACTTTGAGGGCAGGTGGAGCGGGAGCTGCCTCAACCGGTGTTCCAGGCGTTCCCATTCATGGAGGCCCTGCGTCAGGGCGGGGAGCCAAGGCTGTACCAGTGGCTGAGTGCACTCTTTTTCTCAAGCCGTCGAGAGCAGTGGGTGGGGGAGGCCGGGGTGGTTGCGCTACGCCACTGCGACTGAGACAGACCCGCCCCGTATGGTCCCAGCACAGGCTGCTGTCGTCGGGCTCAGAGTAGGTGTTGGGCCACAGCCATGCGGGGGAGCTCCCTTTGGCAGCATGCTTCACCGACCGGAGTCACGGGCAGGACCTACCTATCGGCGGAGGAATTTGCCTCCACGCCCAGCTTTGGTTGGGGCTCCCCTTGGGCCATTTGGAGCAGGTTGGGGAGGACGCATTGGAGCCGGCCGCGGTGACGCGACGGGAGAGGGAGGGGGGGCGGTGTGGCGCATCCACAACGCTATCCTCGACGAGCTAGCAGACATCTGCCGGGAGCACCGCCTGTCCACGTCGAGCCCACACAGGTGTTGCCGCTGCCTGGCGGCCAGCGTTTCCTACGCCCGGACCTTACCCTGGCGGACCACGATGCCGGGACCACCTGGGTCCTGGACGTCACCACTGTGGATGCACAGGACAGCGGGCCACCCGGCTAGGGGCCACCGTACGGGCGGCGGAGTGGGGCAAGCAGGCGGTGTACGCGACGGCGCCGCGCAGGGGATATTTCTTCCGTCCGCTGGCGTGGGAGACCCTTGGCGGCCTGGGAGACGAGTTCTGGACCTTTCTCCGTCGGCTGGCGCAGCTCTGCCTCGCTCGCGGGCCGCGTCAGTGCTCTGCCGAGGTCTTCGAGCACTGGGCCCAGCGCGCAGTGGCAGTCCTGGCCCAGTGCGCCTCCCTCGCCGGCGTACGTTCCCAGTGTGCTGCCATCTGCCACTACACGGTCTCCCACTCCTGGTCCCGGGCCCCGTTCCCACCGTTGGTCGCGCCGGTTGCTCGGCGGGAGTGTGTGTGGCCGTTCACGGCCAATGACACCAGATCTTCGTTCCCTGATTCAGTGGTGCCATCCGCCCGACCAAGAAAAAAAAAAAGACTTCCTATTAAAAAAAGAAAGAAAAGAAAAAGCCGTGACTAACCAGTTCTGGGTTTGAAGCCAGGTTGGGTGTTTCATGGGCTTGGGCTAGATGCTTGGCGGTTAATCTGCCAGTTGGCATTTTTTTTTTGTGAAGAGTGTGCTGGGGCAAGATGAGTGCGAGGGGGCCCCACAGACAGCTGCTCTACTTGCTCTGAATCCTTCCATGGTTGGGACTTGGCAGCAGTGCGCTTTCATCCGTGCTTCATTTCAGGACTTTGGGGTTCTGGGATGCAACAATGCGGAAGGTTCTCATTGCTGCCAGGGAGAGTTTTGGCCTTTAGGAAAGTTGGCCCTCTTAAGTCTCTGCTATAGTTACCAAATTGAGAAGGATGTTTATATCCCGGCTCCTTTGGGTCTGGGTTTGTTGTCTCCCATCTTTCTGAGCTGTGGGTGGAGCACACACTATTGCCAAGCACATGCTTGTGCTGCTCCATGGAACACGTGTTTCTGTGTGTTGAATCAGAAGAATATGTGTGAAGGAGACCTTGAGAAGCCACAATCTCATGAACTTGCAACAAAGGCAATAGGATAGCTCGGAAGGATAACTTTTGCACTCTTATGTGGAGTACAGAATAATTTCACAGTGAAGATGAATGGAGGCTGTTGCGTTGTGTTCAGTTGACTCCCGTCTTGGGATGCCCTTCATCACTTAATCATGGTTACGTTATCTGCAGGTCGTTGAATTACAACCAGCTGAAGTTCAACATCCAATCATCCATCACTATCCTGACAACACTCACAAAACTGACGTCGCTGTGAGTGACTGATGAATGGAATGAAAGCAAGGAGGAATTTGAATGACAAGGGCCTGAAACCCAATGGGGATTGCAGGACTTTTGTGCGAGGAAGAAAAACCCTCTCTGAAAAAGAAAGAGAAAAACCCTCTCAGAACATGAAAAGCTGAATGCAGCCAAGCACTGGCACACATGTGTGAACAAAGAACCGACCCAGGGGTAGGACTTGGTTTCCAGTGAGGTTGATTCTGAACCCTCACATAAGGTACGAAGCGTTGGGCCTCACCCTGTAACCAGGCACCAGTTAGCATGAAGCTTTGACGTCCTGCGTTGCCGTGGAAAGGTATGTTTCACCATTTTGAGGCACAAAAAGGTGCCACAGCGGACATCAGCCTTCTCTTAGGTGTTCCACTATGTGTGCACGAGAGATGCACCATGAGAGGGCTACAAGGTTGAGCCAAGCAATGGATGTTTTTTTTTCTACAATATAAACTGAATTAATGAGAAGGAACATGCAAATGCCGCCCCTCACCAGCACATTGGGGTATGAAAGCATGCAAACACCGCCACCCACAGCACTAGAAGGTGGAGAGGAAAAGCAAGGAAGCAAGTGTCAAGGACTGAGGAGACTCTCCTTGCCGTCCAACGGCACAGTGTAGCAAAGGTCAGACAATGTAACAAGGCCAAGGGGCCACGGCCGCGGCAGCTCAACAGGCGTGATACTGCTCAGCGCCGGGTCCAATCACCCACGCCAGTGGCCGAAGTCGCGGAGCACATGACATTGCTGCCAAATCCCAGCAACGCAGAGCCCCCGCGCAAACAAAGACACCGCCTGCGCGAACCAACCTGGCTGGTCACTCTCACAACGCCTGCCCCGACCCCTCTCGAGGCACAACGCCGCCAACTGACGGACGAAGAGCCAACAATCTGGGCCAAGACCGCCGAAGGTCTCTCAAGCCACCATGCGCAGCCGGTACCCCGGTTGCTGCGCAAGGGCGGCCCTGTAGTGCTTCTCCTTTGCAGCCTCCGCCGGCGGAAGAGCCTGCACCTCCTCCTTCACCTTGTCGGACTGGGTGTCCACTGTGGTGACGTCCACCACCCACACCATACCCTGGGTGGAGTCGAACACAAGGACATCCGGTTGGAGCCCCCCCAGCAACAACCCCTCCGACTCCACCATCGCCCGGAGGGGATGCTCCCGGCAAATCTCCGCCAACTCGTCTCAGATGGCATGGTGGACGCGAATGAGTGGCCCAGACCCCGCACGGTGCGTGACGTCCGCCGGTAGGAGCCCATGACTGCCAGGGATGGAGAGGTATCCCAGTGGCAGACCCAGCCAAAGCTGGGCTTGTAGGCGGAAGTCGGCAAGGGCCAGGTAAAGGCGATCGCTAGGACCCGGACGGCTCGCCAAAAGCCAGAGAGCCGCCCCGCGGGACCCCACCGCCCAGCACCTCGCCTCTGGGAACAGCGCACCGCCAACCATTTCCACCTCCCCCAGCCACTGAAGACAGTTGAAGTGGATAAAGCCGGGCTAAGCTACTGGTACAACCCCCGCCTCGTGCACTAGGGCGGGACCTCAAGCGGGGGCAGGCGCGCAACAAAAGAAGCAGGAAACTCCTCCACAGCCTCCTCCCAAAGAGGACCCAACAGCTCCATCTCATGAGCAGCAGGGAGGTAGCAGCCAAAGAGGTCAAGAAGAGGCTGGAGCAAGGCTGCAGAAGAGCACGCGTAGGCAAGGTGCGCCCTCTAAGCTGTGGAGAAAAGCCCCATGCCCTCCGCATCAAATGGCAGCTGCGCTTGGAGCCTCGCCAAGCCCTGGAAAGCGCCAACATGGGAGTCCGGCGGGGCCTCCACCACCCCTAGGATACCCAAGAGGGCACCCTACACCGCAGAATCGAATCCTCGCAACTCTCGTAGCCAATTTGTATCAGGAGGCAGAGCGCGCACCAAGAAGTCGTTCCGAGGCACAATGTACAGGCGAAGCATCAGCACATCCGCCTGGGGATCCTTAAGCCGCCGCAACACCTGCAGCTCACGAGTCCGCTCGCATAACCACTCCTTCTCCCAGCTCTTCCGGAAGCGTGCGGACCCAACTGGATAGCCCAACAGCTCCAACCCCTCCGTCATCAATGGAATCCCTGCCAACACACCAAGAAGGGCATACCCCGTCCACCGCCATAGGAGACACTTCTTCGGTTGAACGTCAAGCCCCTGGCTGCGTGCCACCCAAAGCATGACAGAGAAGCACGTGGCCAAGGCTTCTGGCTCAACGCAAATCGTGGTGTCATCCTGGAAAGGGCCTACGTGCCCCAAAGCAGCACCCTGGAGGCCACACAACTCCGCTGCCCCGGCCTCCAAGACCGGCGGTAGAGCCAAGTCGAAGAGCACTAGCCACAGCTGGTCCCCCTGCCGGACCCCGCGCTGGCTCTTCAGGACGGCCGGCGCACTGACCCCGAAGAACAGTAGCTGCCCAAGGGACGAGTGGAACTACCGCAAGAAAGGCATCCAAGAGCTGAGACTCCTATTACACACCGCCTCAAGTATGGAATTACGCTCAACCTCGTTGAAGGCGTTGCGGATGTCGAGGCGCAAAGCCAAAATGAAGGGTGTGGGCCCAGGATGGTACGCACCCCTCGTACTAGCAACACCGCCTCTTCTCACATGCCCACCCCAAACTGTAGAGGTTGTAACACTTCCTTTATCTTCTCCTTATCCTACAGGAACAGGACCTGTCCAGCCAGCCTGAACAATGCCTCGCCCACAACAATGGGCGGAACACCCTTTCCTTGGTGTCCCCCTTGAGCTAGGGAATAAGGCGACTTCACCCCAGGCATGTGGCAACCTCCTTCGGCGGCACCCGAGCAAGGATGAGATAACAATGGCTGTCAAAGACTCCGGCCCACCCGAGGTATAAAGGATGAGGTCACGAAGCATCAGGGCTGCAATAATGCGTTATTTGGTACCTCGAACTGAGTACCGCGGTATACGTGTACCGCTGTACTCACTACCGCGGTACCCTAGTTTCCTTGCAGGTTAGTACCAATGATGGTAACTGTACCGCGTTACTGGAGTTACACGGAAAGAACGGCGGTATAGGATGTGTACCGCGGTAAACGGTATAACGCGGACGGTGAAATAAAAGTAAAAAGAGCGTACCGCGGTACCACTTCCAATGAAAAGACTACACCTACAAGTGCATCTAGGAAGTCTAAAATCTGTATTGTAGGTTGGGGAAAGAGTAGACGCTAGACAAGAAAGCTGTTTTAGAAGTAACGTACACCCCCCTTCCCAAAACGTTTTCCGACGGGGAGTTCTTTTGAAAGCAGGAGGGGCCGCACTTTAACTACCTTCGCGTTGGGGCAATGCAGCAGCGGCAGCGCATCTTAATCAAGCATTGCGCAAATATCGCCTGTGCAACACCTCGCGACCTGCAAACAAAAATTGTACCAGTCGCTCAAATGTCCCCCAGGCTCCAGGGCGACCTCCCGGTCCCTGTTCGGCTGGTCGTCATTGACTGGCATCCAACTGTTGTCGGCCTTCAGCCAATCGACCCCCTTTTTTTTGGCACTCTTCTCATCTATTTTACGTTGAGAGAAATCGCATGCAATGAACTCTTCAGCAGTCCATTCCTTTCCTTCTCATTTGCAAAAGCCCACTCCACGCAAGCCCCAGTTTGGAAACGATGGCACCGTTTTGGTGAGACCAACCTGCCGAGTGGATGTTGGTTTGCGAGGGCAGGTCAGAGATTCAGAAATCTAGGCAGAGAGATGACCATTTCAAAATTGGTTTGAAATCCTGTCTATTGTTTCGTCTTCCAACCCCCCCTCGCTCTGTTGTAACGCGTTACCGCTACTGCAGCCATTGCACTTGTTTCATCACAGAAGGGTACCTTGGCAGGTGAGTACCAATACCGTACCGGCAACGCAAAAAAAAAAACTGCACCGCGGTACGCTAGTACCGCGGTACAATAACGCGCGTTACTGTGTTACCGGTAGTAACGTTAACAGCCCTGTGAAGCATATCGGAAGTCAGCCCCCCTGGGCCGGCCCCGGAGCCACACAGCGCGTCCCGCAAGGCCTCAACAACCATGTCCTCCGTGCCTGCATCAAGGAGAAGGCCCTCTTGAGGAACAAATGGAGCAATCCAAGGAGCCAACGGGGACGACAATGGGGGATGACGCGCTTGGAGAGCTCGACGAGTGCACTCTGTCCCAGCTGCTGGAGGACGCGAAGAAAGCATCTCAACCCCCTGGCCCGGAGCACCCCGGTGCACCATGCAAACTGCACGCCTCCAATGCCCCTCCTCTTCTTTGAGCCGCTGCGCCGATGACAGGGGGGTCGTAGGCCGCACCGGTGGAGCTGGGCGCAACGCTGACCTGGTGGCTTCCGTTGCCTCCTCCACGAGCCCTGCCCGGTCACCTTGCACCAACTGCTTACAGCGCTCAAGGATGATCTCATGCTCAGGACGTCCACTCCCTATGTCAACCGGCATGAGGCAAATGGACTAGAAAACAGGACCGACACAATAGCACCTGTCGTCCGCTCCTAGCATTTCAGCTAAGAGAAGATATCACCCTCAGGATCACTGTTCCACACTGAGTAGTTCCTAGGAAATCGCTTGCTAGCAACTGTGTCCACTTAATACTTGGTCACTTTCGCGCGAGGTGCTAGTCAAAGACTAACTCCTGGGGCTTAGACCAACCAGTGTCTTCTTTATGCTGTTCCTTAGTTGGACACGTCTGTGAGGAGCATCTAAGGCTAGATTGTGTACTTAGAATGAAGAATGAGCTTAATACATTTAGTCCTAGGCCTAGCTTCTAAGGTGTGTTGGTAGTGGCACTTTTGGGGTGGCCACTCCACACCACCTCATTAGCTCCCGCATCCACTAACCGCCAAGTGGCACATCCTCCTCATGCATGGAGAAATGTTTAAGAAACATCCCCTATGTAGGAAGGTCAAAAATCATCCTGCGCACATCAGGGCTCGATTGCAGGACCTGTTGTCCCTAAGTCCAACACGTTACTTGTTGCGCTACACTTCTGGTATCTCTCTTGGACTTGCACCATGAACAAGGTTTGGGGGACTTACTCCAAGGGAGCAGTGCATGCCTAACCTGTCCGTTAAGCCATAGCAGCGGCCATGGGGCATAAAAGAACAACAATCTCTCCCTTGCACCTTAGGCCACGTGCTGTGGTAGTTTTCCTTCGCATGAACCCGTAGCTCTATGTTGTGTTTGTGTACGTCAGCTTTCTTGGTCAGTTAGTTCTCATCTCTTGCATCCACCATGCCGACTCCTCGAACACCTGCAACATGCAAGTTGTTGTCTAGCGGCTTTGTCAAGAAGTCCGCAAGCATTTTCTTGGTTGCGACGTGCTCCAATTCCACGACACCCTTGGCGACAAGGTCACGTGAGTAGTGGTACCGAATGTGGATGTGCTTTGTACGCTGGGAGATCATGTCGTCCTCTATCATAGCGATGACACTTTGGTTGTCGATGCGGATGACCGTTGCTTCTTCTTGTCGTGCCTTGATCTCACCAAGCAAACTGTGAAGTCACTGTGTTTTCTTGCACACTTCAGAGAGTGCGATGTATTCTGTCTCAACAGTGGAAAGCGAGACGCAGTCCTGCTTCCTGCTTGCCCACGAGACCGCACCACCGTTGAAAAGACAGACAAACCCTGAGGTGGAGTTCTTGCCGTCAATCCGCCCTCTCCAGTCCGCGTCACTGTAGCATGTCAGTCGCAGTGAGTCTGATCCTTCTCGACCTCCAAACCAAAGTCCAACGTGCCGAGTCTTTTTGAGGTAGCAAAAAATCTGCTTCACGGCGAGCCAATGTTCTGGCCAAGGGTTGGCCAAAAATCTGCTCACCTGGCCCACCGCATAAGCAATGTCAGGTCGCGTTCCCACCATCGCATACATGAGGCTCCCAACGGCGGACTGGTATGGAATGTTTTGCATCTCCCGCCGGTCTGCCTCGTTGCTTGGTGACATGGAGGAGGAGAGCTTGCAATCGGAGGGCATGGAGTTGCTGACAGGTTTGCAGTCCTCCATGTTGTAGTGCTTCAAGACGTCCATGATGTAATTGGTCTGGTTGAGCTCAATGGTGCCTGCTTTGCGGTTACGATGAACAGCAATGCCAAGGTAGTACTCGAGAGGTCCCATGTGCTTCATCTTGAACCTACTGGCCAATTTTTTTTCAGGTCCGTAAGGGCCTCCTGCGAGGAAGAGCACATGATGAGATCGTCCACATACAACGCCACGAGTAGCAAGCCACGTTTGTCCTCCCGCACATAGATGCATGGATCATTCTTGCAGTGCGCGAAGGAGATCTCAGCCATGAAGTTGTCCATCTCCTTGTACTTGATCCGTGGGGCCTATTTCAGCCCGTACAACACCTTCACCAGCTTGCACACCTTACCCTCGGATGCTTTGACACCTTCCTGTACCTCTAGTAGCACCTCCTTGTCCAGCTCCCCATAAAGGAAGGCTGTCTTCACATCCATCTGGTGGATCTCAAGGTCTTTGGCGGGAGCGACGGCGAGCAGGGACCTGATGGAGGCAAACGTGACGACCGATGCGAAGGTCTCATCGTACTCAGACCTTGCACGCTGTGAGAATACTTTCGTCACGACCCTTGCCTTGTACTTGTCGATGCTATCATCTTGCGTCCGCTTCAACCTAAGCACCCACTTTGGGCCCACCACGTGAGCATTAACGGGTCTGTCAACTAGCACCCATGTGCCATTTTCTTTGATGGACGCAAGCTCGCTATCCACCGCCTCCTTCCACTTGGCCGCATCGGGCTTTGCCAGCGCCTCAGCCACAGTGAGCGGCTCTCCGTGAGCCAAACAGGACCAGCTCAGTCTAGTCCAACTTCCGGTGTCAGCATCGTACTTTGGAGTCTGTTTTCTCTGTCGTGTGCTGCGACGCTGCATTGCTGGTGGACCTTCGCAATGCTGTTGCTCCTGTGATGCTGGCTGCCCTGAAATTAAGTTTTCTTCTTTTGAAGAGCCACTGGCCTCCCAGCTGGTTTGAGAGGCCTCGGACATCTCTGACTCTGTGTCGGAGCTCGACGCTGCGTCAGCCTGCGCAGCCGCTCTCCGTGCCACACCACTCTTCTTCATGGCATGCCGCACTGGTACCACTTGCCAGTTTTCAGGAGCTTGATCTCTTGACTCCAGGAGCACCAACCACTCTCCCTGTTTTGGAGCTTGTGTGGGATCAAGAACCTCTTCCTTGCCTAGTTTTGTCTCGTCAAAGGTCACGTCCCGGCTGATGATGAGTCTTCTTGCTGCCAGGTCCCATAGGCGGTAGGTCTTGTGGGCTGTCTCATAGCCCACCATCACGCACTTTTGTGCTCTTGCATCTAGCTTGCCGCCACCCTCTCCTGCCTGCACCATGCGGTGCAGCCAAAGACTTTGAGATGTGATGCATCCGGCTTCTTCCTTGACCATACTTCTTGTGGCGTCATCAGTTGCTTGCCCTTTTTCTTGCCGCGCCTGCCCAGAGCAGCCGCAGGAGTCAGGTTGACAACGTAGCATGCCGCTCTTGGCGCTTCCGCCGAAAAGCATGGTGGAAGTTTTGCATCGAAGAGCATGCTGCACACCATGCCGAGATGGTCTGATTCATCTGCTCGGCCACACCATTGCTTTGTGGTGTATAGGGAGTTGTGGGCTGGTGGTTGATCCCGTGTTGCCGCAACCAGCCCTTGCATGCTTCATACTCTCTGCCATTGTTGCTTCGTATTGCTTTGACTTTCTTTCCAGTCTGCTGTTCCACCATGGCGACAAACTCCTGCATATTTTCTCTGACCTCTCCCTTTGTTCTGAGGAAGAAGATCCACATCTTGCGGCTGTGGTCATCGACGAAGGTCAGAAGGTACTTACTATCACCGTTTAACGCCATGCGAAAGGGTCCGCACACATCGGTGTGAATCAAGTCAAGGGCTAATTCTGCGTGGCGACCGTTGCACTCAAAGTGCATTCGTTTGGTCGTGCCTTGGAGGCAAGGTTCACACAGGCTACCACACCCAACCACATCCTTCTTGCAACCATCCATGCCGCGGACCAGCTGTTGTTGCTAAATGACTTGAAGAGTGCTGTTTGCAACGTGCCCAAAGCGTCTATGCCATAGATTAGCGTCTTCGTCGTTTGCGACAGAGGTTACTTTTTCAGTTTCCTTAGGTGTGCTCTCTTGCGTTGGTGCCAAGGCCACTGCCTCCGCCGCACCCGCATCACCCTCGTCTTCCGAGCTCTTTGTTGCAGTTGTCTGCAATACGTAGAGCCCGTCAACCCGTGGGACTTGTTCCACGAGATCTTTGTTGGTGTAGAGGACCTTGACGGCCTCGTTCTCAGTGATGACCGCCTTCTTCTGCGTGAACGTCACCGTCATGTCGTCCGTTGTTTTTGACACGTAACCGTAGATCCTTCTCCGCACCATTGCTGCTAATGCTCACCAGCTTGTCTCCCATGCCTTTTGGGTTCACAAGGCTACCGTTTACGCATCTGAACCGCCGCTCGGTGGGGCCGATGGAGACAAATCCAGCGTGGTCGTTGCTAGAGTGATACTCGGTGCCGGAGTCGAGCTCGAAAGCTCCTGGCCTAAGTAGCGCCGATCCTTTTTCCGGAGGCGTGCTTTGTGCCATCATGCTGGTGGCTTCTTTGCCACCCTTCCTGCTGCCTTTGTTCCCATCGCTTCCGCCGTCTTCCTTCTTTGGCAACATGTACTCTCTTGCCCAGTGCCTAGGTTTGCCGCAGTTGTGGCAGTTGCCCTGTCGCTTGGGAGCCTTGCCGCCATTGTTGCCTCCACCGCCACCACTTCCGCTGCCACCTTTCTGACCAGAGGCTGAACCTTTGCTCCCTCGGCCACTGTAGCGTGCGGCATAGGATGAGAAGTTGGCCTCACTTCTCTTACTGCGCATGGCCTTGTTCTGCATGTACTCGGACCTCGCCATGTACGTCAGGTCATCCTCCTTCCAACCGCCCATGATGGTGATCATTGGGCTCCAGCTCTCCGGTAGTGCCATGAGGAGGATCATGGCTTGTATGTTTTCGTCAAGGTCCCAGTTCATCTGGTGAGCCTCGCCAAAGAGTCCTTCAAACTCCTGTAGGAAATCGGGGATTGATTCACTTTCATTCACCTGCATGCTGATAAGCTGTTGTAGGATGAATAATCTATTTGCGAGGGAGGTAGATTGGTGTACGCACTTGATCTTGTCGTAAGCTTCAGAAGCCAGCGTGTACACGGCAATGATGGGAACATACTTGTTAGCAATCGCATTGCTGAGGAATGACATGACAATATGATTCCGTTCCATCCATGCCTCATACTTTGCTGAGCCCACCGCAGGAACCTGCTCCTCTCCCTTTAGAAGCTTGATGAAGCCACGCACTTTCATTGCCATGAACTGCCATTTCCAGAGCGGAAAGTCGTTCCCCTCAAAGACCAGGATTCCTCCCAAAGATCCGAGACCTTGCGGCAGTGCAGTAGCACTCACGGTTGCTCCTGTGGTCTGCGCTGTGGTAGCCACTGTTGAGTTTGAGGACTGCCTTGCGGCAGCCCCTGTTGTGTTTGAGGACTGTCCTGCGGGAGCCCCCACTGCTCCTCATCGGCCAGCCATTTTTGCTGCCCTTTTCTGCAATCTGCGTCTTTGCTATGTTGAGGCTGATGTAGGCTGATGTTAGCTGATGTCTGCTACTGGTTTAAAGGTGCAGTTCCGTTGCTTACCCCTCCAGCCGATGTTTACCTGCAAACAGAGAAGACAGATCACACTAGCACACCCAGGGTCTTGCCTCCAAGGGCACAGCTTGTCCTGGTTGGGATCGAAGGGTCGTGACTCCAAGGGCACAGCTTATCCTTGGTCCCTGTGTGCTAGGTGTAAGTTCAGTCATTGGGGCTGATGAAGCAGATGGAGGTGATGGAGCTGATGAAGCTGACGTGCGCACCTGGAGAGAGAGTACCAGAGTTGAGTGTAGCGTGCCTTACAAGTGGTCAGTGTGGGCCCATAACCCTTTGTCAACCGGCCTGAGGCAAGCGGACTAGAAAACAGGGCCGACACAATAGCACCTGCCGTTCGTTTCTGGCATTTCAGCTAGGAGAAGATATCACCCTCACGATCACGGTTCCACACTGAGCAGATCCTACACAATCACTTGCTAGCAAGTGCGTCCACTTAACACTTGGTCACTTTCGCACGAGGTACTAGTCAAAGGCTAACTCCTGGGGCTTAGACCAACCAGTGTCGTTTTTGTATAGTTCCTTAGTTGGAAAACTATGCGAGGAGCATCTAAGACCAGATTGTGTAATTAGAATGAGGAATGAGCATAATACATATAGTCCTAGGCCAGGCTTCTGAGGTGTGTGGATTGTGGCACTTCCGGGTTGGCCACTCCACACTACCTCACTAGCTCGCCAATTGGCGCATCCACTGACCGCCAAGTGGCACATCCTCCTCATGCATGGAGAAATGTCCAAGGAACATTCCCTGTGTAGGAAGGTCAAAAATCTTCCTACGCACATGCTATCCGTTGTGCTACATTTTTGGTGTCTCGCTTGGACTTGCACCACGAATAAGGTTTTGGGGACTTACTCCAAGGGAGCAGTGCATGCCCAACCTGTCCGTTAAGCCATAGCAGGGGCCATGGGGCATAAAAGAGCAACACCCTAACCCTGCTCACGACCGGGCCCCTGCTCCTGCTCGCGCTCCTCGGGTGTCACCGTCCGACAAAGCAAGATTCGAATGTGGAGGAGCAGCCACCGAACACGCATGTTATCAGTGTGGAGGGACGGCTCCACCACCTAGGGCAGGCAACGCTAAAAAATAGCCATCACATGACTGCTCGGCTTCCCGAGCACATGCCGCTGAACCGCAGGCACCAAGATAAGAGTGTGTATTAAGTTACTCATAGGGTCCATCAACACCCTGCCAAGCTGCTCCCAACATACGCCAAAAACACTCTCCCATGCCATGCGGATGAGGAGATCCTTGGCCGGCCGCGCAGCCCCACCGGCCTCTAGGAGACCCTCCAAGCCCCCCTTGACCAGATTGGCGGCATCGAGCTGGGTCGCCCCACCCAAGCGCAGCACCTCCTCGGGTACACCGGCAACAACGACCTGCCTTGGTGCCGCCAGTGCAAGCCCCAATTTGGACAGATGGTCGGCGATCGAGTTCTTCTCTTTAGGGACCCACTGGAACGAGATCCGCTGGATGCCTTGTGTGGCCTCCAGGATGTCATCGCGGCGGCGCCGAAGACGGTCCATATTGATCCTGTATCGGCCCCGGAGCTGGTTGACCACCAGCTGAGAGTTCCCTAGAAAAAGCACATGTTGCAGCCCTGCCTCTTGCTCCAGACAAATTCCCAAGTGCACCGCCGCATACTCCGCGTCGTTGTTGGTGAATGGGCTGTCCAGGCGCAGCTAATCAGAATGCACAACCACGTCATTGGGATCGAAAAGCACCGCCCCAGCGCCACCCACACAAGGACCACGCATGTCAGCGGCACCGTCAAAGAATATTCCGGAGGGAGGAAGAGCCGGCGGCGGGGGAGGGGGTGGTGGGGGAGAGGGGCGGAAGGCGAGGGGGGAAGCAGATGGGGTAGGAGGCGGAGGGGTTGGCGGTGTTGTCGACGACGGCGAAGGCGGTGTAGGAGACAGAAGAGGTGGAGGAGGAGGAGGTGGGGGAGGCGGAGGAGGCGGAGGAAGCAAAGGAGGGGGAGGAGGGGGAGGAGGTGGAGGAGTTGGAAGGGGTGGAGGAG